>JACXGK010001001.1:0-28396 GCA_016801125.1 Novumbra hubbsi
TGGTGTACAGGGAGAAGAGCAGAGGGGAAAGGACGCAGCCTTGAGGGGATCTGGTGCTGATGGACCGGAGATCAGAGACATGTTTCCCCAGCTTCACACGCTGCCTCCTGTCAGCCAGAAAATCTGTGATCCACCTAAGTTCCTAAGGAGTCCAGGTGCTGGAGGATAAAGTGGAGGGCCATGTTAATTGAATCATCTACAGACCTGTTTGCTCTATAGGCAAACTGCAGGGGGTCCAGGAGAGGGTCGGTGATGGCTTTAAAATAGGACAGCACAAGGCGCTCAAATGACTTCATGACCACTGAGGTCAGGGCGACAGGTCTGTAGTCGTTAAGTCCTGTGATCCTTGGTTTCTTGGGGGTGTGGATGATGGTGGAGGTCTTGAAGCAGGCTGGCATGTGGCATGTCTCCAGTGAGGTGTAAAAGATGTCTGTGAACACCGGAGACAGCTGATCAGCACAATGCTAAGGTGTGCTGGAGCTGGGAAATGGCGGCACAGGGGATGGTGTCAGAACCGTCCCATTGTCTTTCAAAATGACAGTAGAACTCATTCAGGTCATTGGCCAGGCAAGAGTCGTTGATGGAATGGGGGGTTTTAGGCTTGTAGTTGGTGATCTGTCTAAGGACCCTCCAGACAGAAGCAGAGTCGTTAGCTGAGCATTCTTGTTGTAATTTCTCTGAGTACAGGCGTTTAGCATTTCTTACCTCCTCACTGAAACTGTACTTTGACTCTTTAAAACTGTCCCTGTACCTACTATTGAACGCCTCCTGCTTTTCAATCCTTAGCCGTCTTTTAGTTTAGCTGTGAACTAGGGTTTGTCATTGTTATAACTCACCCTGGTATGTGATGGAATACAGCAGTCCTGACAGAAGCTGATGTATAATGTCACAACCTCTGTGAACCCGAATACATCCCAGTCAGAACACTCTAAGTATGCCCGAAGATCCACCACAGCCATACTGTTCCATTGCTTTGATTTCCTTACAACTGATTTACAGAGCTAGAGTTTCTGTCTATATGCAGGAATCAGGTGGACCACGACGTGGTCAGAGTGACCCAGTGCAGCACGGGGGACAGCATGATAGGCATTATTGACTGTTGTGTAACAGTGATCCAGAATGTTCTCCTCCTTGTTCGGGCATTTCATTAATTGTCTGTATTTGGGGAGTTCAAGGCTGAGGTTTCCCTTGTTAAAGTCCCAGAGGACAATAACAAAGGAGTCAGGGTTTGCCGGCTCCACACACAGTATCTGGTCGGCGAGCATGCGCTGTGCCTCCTGCACTTTGGCTTGCGGTGGAATGTAAACACCGACCAGAATGAATGATGCAAACTCACGGGGAGAGTAGAAAGGTCTCCAGTTTACATAGAATTATTCCAGATCAGGAGAACAGTGCTTTGGAATCACGGTAACATCAGAACACCAGCCAATGTTAGTATAAAAACAGATACCTCCTCCTTTTGTTTTCCTGGAAAGTTCCGGAAGCCCCGAAAGTTGGAAGCTCCGAAAGTTGGAAGCCTGCCAGCTGTAGCACAGAGTCCGGAATCAGTTCACATAGCCACGTTTCAGTAAAGCACAGGATTGAAGATGAGTAAAAGTCTCTGTCCTTTCCTGCCAGTAGCTGAAGTTCATCCTGTTTGTTGCACAGCGATCGCACATTGGAGAGAATTATTCTAGGTAACGGTGTGCGATGTCCACGTTTGCAGAGTCGTACGAGCACACTGGCACGCTTCCCTCTTCTGCTGCGTTTCACTATGTGAGCAAATGTAAGGGCACCTTTGACTAGAATGTCCAATAATTCCACGAATGTTAGCAAGAATGTAGGAAATAAATCCGCTGGAGTTGTTCCTCTGATGTTTATGAGCTTATCTCTGGTGAAAGAGCTCCAGGTATCATAACAGAAAACTGACTTTACAACCCAAACAAGAATAAACAATGCGCACCAAAACACAGAGGCTGCAATCCGCGGCGCAATCTATCTTTATAGACACCTAATGTGCTGAACACCTCTCATTGTCTTGAATATACTTAGACGTTTTTAAGATTAAATAATGTAGGCTAGACCAGAGCCGTAGAGAGAAAGAGTTGCGTTAACTGAGGATAGGAAAGCTATGTGGTCACAAGGTTCATGGGTCTAGAAAATTTTTCTAAATAAAGCCGAGCGGAAGCTTTAAATTAATGGGAAAACTCACCGAAGCGATTACAGAGCTCCACAAAAACAGTTTTTTGGTAACTACTTAACTAAAGAATATGCGTATTGGTAGCTAAAAGTCTAGTAGAATGTAAACTAACTAAAATATGAAATGAGTTGGCTTGCTAGTCATGTCTTATGTAAGCTACATAGCGCCTTAAAAAATAATTGTTTCCAGACTTTGAATAAGATTTATTAACATCTCCAATATGAAAAGTGTACTCTAATTTTGTAATCTCCTTATACTTTCCAAATGTTGTCATTAAATGTAACTTGCAAACAAGTAATGTGTTTCTTTTATACATCTGTAAGACTGCGTTCTGTCCTTTTGTCCTTGTACCTAGCATTTTCATCATGTGTGCTGCGTGGGGATGTACTGCACGCTCTGAAAAGGGAGTCAGAATGTATGGCTTCCCAGTTGACAGCAGGAGCAACCTCACTATTTCAAATGACCACATTTATGTTCTTAACTTCGAACAGTTTCATCATACATTGTTTCTCAACAACGCAACTGCTTTGTGTGGAACTTTTCTGCGGCCATCTTGGAAAAAAACGTCCTACTGGAGTCAACGGAGTTGACGCCACTCTTTCTCTCTATGGCTCTGGGGTAGACTACATGTCAGATGAAATATGATATGATCATTGATGCTGTGAAATTACTTTCTATTCACATAATCCCCCTTATGTTCTCCCAGAGGCGCTCTAATGGGGATGGGTACAGTTAATTGCACCAATCACCATCAGGATTCCTATGGACAAAAATGTGTTCTGTACATATGCCCAGTCTATGCATATTAATAATAGACGAATTGTGTAAACTAGTAGCTAAGTAAAAGTTGGACGGGAGAAAGCTCAGTGCTGCTTACCTAAGATGCTGTTGTATGTACTGGCACTACAAAATGACCAATGGAAAGCATCCTCCACACCTCTAACTAAAACTTTGAATCCTTGATTTTGATTGCAGAACATTTATTTTTGTTTGCAAAGAATAAGGTATTGCTCTCAACACAAAGACACAAATGTACCTCCATATTTAACACCTATATGGCCTGGGAACACAACAAATGCCGCCAGCAGTTTAATGAGAAGGTGAAGTACCATCTTGCGAACGGAATTCTTGCTCAGATGTTCAGCAAAAAGTTGCACAGCAATGCACACTCACTGTTCAAAAGTGAGGGAATTACTTTGGCGAGTGTTGTCGGAGACGTCTGGCCCTAGAAGCCGGAAAAGTTACTGAATTCCCTCTGATGAGAATCGATAGTTACAGGGAATGTAACTCTGGTTATATGAGTGGAGCTCTGCCCCCTATAGGGCATTAGCTCCTAGCGGTTTACCCACACCGTGTAGCGGCCACACTGAGAAATTCATTGCACTTTGGCTCAGCCAATCGGGGCATACCTGCCCCTATATTACTGAGCGGGCCCACCGCTCAGCCTCCGATATTATTCTTCAGCGAGAATGAACGGGGCCGGTAGGGCATCAAGTCTAGGGGGCTCCACTCCACTCATATAACCGGAGTTACATTCTCGGTAACTATCGGTATATGTCATGGAGCTCCGCCCCCTAGAGGGCATTAGCTCCTAGTGGTTTCCGGCAGAGCGACGCAGGCCAAATTTGTACTCCCTGCCGGTCCCAACCAAGGGACGCCGCAGGGACATTCATAGGTTGACCACTCTCTCTAGGATAAGCACAGAAATGAAAGTGTCCCACAATGGGAACAACCCAAGTCCCCTGTTCTAAAAGCAGGAACAATCCAGCGGAACCAAGACATGTCTGCAACATGAACAATAACTATTACAAGGGGATAAGCCCAAGAGAGCATCCCCGTGCCACAGACAAAGTGCCGAGGACAGAGTGCGCCAACAAAGACGAAGGTACGTCCAAAAGGTCAAAAACAGATAAAAGGTTTATAAATCCTTGACTACGACTCCTTCAAAAAAGGCATGCGTCCCACGTAATGCGCCAGGGCGTGAACAGGACAAAGATTGTGCAGAAGCCTGTAGCTCGATCCCCCGAGATCTAAAACCGCTCATAATGATATTAAACACAACGTAGGATAGACGGCAACACTGCCTTTCTAAAATCACCATTGATTACCTAGAAATCCGGGCAAGTCAGCGGTTTAGATGACGGCTCACAAACGCCATCAGGACCATGGACAGGTCCCATTTAGGCACGCCAAATGGCCAAGCCTCTTGAATCACCCCCAGATACTGCCGGACGGTCCGGAGCTATCAAGCTCACAGACAGGTGGACGGTTCTCACTCGTGCCAAAAGGTGCACAATGTACCTTTGCACAATGCACATCTGTGGTGGGAAAGCGTAAAGCAGGCCTGTAGGCCATGGATGAAAAGCAGGCCTGTAGGCCATGGATGATGCACAAACTCATCCGTCTCTCGAGGCACACAGTCCTGGTCTCCCTGAGAGAACCAAAACCTGCAGTGAGCATTCGCCCTTGACACAAACAGGTCCACTTGCGCCTCCCCATATGTCACCAAAAACGGGAAACGGTTTTGGGATGAAAAAGCCAGTTGTCCTCTCGAGGACCTCCTCGAGATGTCAATCCGCCTCCACATTCAGGAACCCCGAAATGTGTACGGCTGACAGAGAGCACATGCGGCTGTGAGCGCCTCGCTGACAAGTGGAGCGCAGGAGATCTGACTCCGCACTGCCGACTTAATGTACGCCATCAATGTCTAATTGTTCAAACAAACAAGGACATCTCTGCCCTCGATCAACGAAACGAGGCAGGTCAGTACCAGGAGAACAGTTTCAAGTTCTAGCAGGATGATGTGGTGGCCACTCTAAGGCCACACATCCCTCCCCACTCAACCTTGGCACACACCTCCCCTTGGCACACACCTCCCCTCTAGGGTGAGTGGAGAACAGGAGGGCTTCTTAAAGAAAAACTAACAGGTCTGTGAGAGCCGGAATTCTTACTGGTTGGTAGGTGATCAAATACTTATGTCATGCAAATTAATTACTTAATTACTACATACAATGTGATTTTCTGGATTTTTGTTTCACATTCCGTCTCTCACAATTCAAGTGTACCTATGATAAAAATTACAGACCTCTACATGCTTTGTAAGTAGGAAAACCTGCAAAATTGGCAGTGTATCAAATACTTGTTCTCCCCACTGTATGTGTCATTATGCACAACTTATCAAACCATCAGAATAGCAACCAAATGAACCATACAACCTTCTTGGCTAATTCTAGGCATACGACACCCCAAAAGACTCACGAAAATCACGAAATAAAAACAAAATATTAGCATTTTATAGACATATTTTAAGTTAGCATACAGCTTTGGAAATTACCCTTACTGAGCTCAGGACCAAGTCAATACAATCCCAGAAACCTTTATAATGTCACCTCAATTAAAGTTAACCAAATCAATAATGTAGCACATTGTTGTAAATTTGTAATATCATGATGGAATTGTCATTGTAAAATGTAATCCAATGTTAAGCTAGTTGGAGATAAAATGTAATGCTGTAATAGCAAAGCTAGCAACATAGGCTAACAACATTATAATAACCAATTTTATAACATGCATATAATAGAATTATACTCATGAACTGAAGACATGATAGCTGCATCCTTTCTTTTTCGCGTTTCTTGTCTTCTTTTTTCTTAACTGCGCACCTGAGTGTTTGGACCTTTTCTTATTCATTGTTTTGACTGGAGTGTCAATAAATTACTCATCCTCCAACAATGTCAATCAAGGGTGAAGACAAAACCAATTCACCTTGGTAGTGTGCAGACTGGTTTTATATTTGTTCTTAATGATTTCGCAAAAACAGAAAATAATTCAACTATACATCTGTGAAAATATGTACTCCCAGTATTATGAATAGGTTATGGTTGATTTTGTAGCATTTCGTAGTGTGACAGATTTTACAATATGCATTATTACTACTGTACAAAGTCAGAGGTTATTTGATATATTCCCCCGCTCCCCCCTCAGGCTTCAAGTGAGGAGACCTGAGTTCAACTTTCCCCCCGCCCCCCCCTCCTACTTCTGAGTGGGAGACTGTCCCAGCTCAGGCAGCAGTCTGCCTAGCTCACAAACTAGAATCAGGGCGCCCACTCTGTCTACGTGAATTTCCCCACACTGTGACAATAATTTACGTGATCTGCAAAGGCGTGATAGAGACTGTGCCAAATGTCACCATTCAGTTTTTTGGGCACCCTGTGCCGCCCACCCTGGCAAGATGCCGCCTCTGGGTACAAGTGGGGTGATCACAATGTTTCTAATTTGAATGAAATCCTCAATTAGTTATTGAGTTGTTGAGCAGAGACAATGTGTACTGTATGTTTTATTTCTAAAAGGCAGCCTCTCCAGTGCACTCTTATTTGTACCAAAACTGGTGACATTAATTCACAATCGCTTATACTTCATTACTGGACAGATTAATATCCCTGAAGTTTAAATTACTTGGTGTCATACTCTGATGATTTTGTGTTACTTTAATTTGCAGTGTATATTGTTGAACTGACCACACCGGGTCTATGGATCCCAGTTTGAGAACCACTGTCTTATAAAATTAGTGGGAACAGGTATGGAAAGAGTGTGAGGGAAAAGGGCAATTGCAAGCCAATAGGATCCTTCACTATAAATGAAGTGCACTTTCTGTATTAACGTTACAGAACTTTCATATTTGTTATTGCTGTGCACTGCAACAATGGTCTGAATAAAGGAGGCAAAACCCCTGGTCTTATATTCCCTTTTTGAATGTCTTCCAGGCTCCACTTGAGAATATGAGGTGAAGCACAAGCTGATATTCCTTTATGGATGCTATGCAGGAGGACTGTGATTGGACCAGAGTCCGGGAAAGATGGAAAGTGGGTGCTGCCCCCTGGCTAAAGTGATAAGAGTCACTTGGGATGGGTTTACATAAACACGATGAGGGTTTATAACAGATTTTAAATTAGCGTTAGCTAATTTAACAAACTATCACTGAACATGCCAATGTTTTATATCCAACGTATGGTTAAAGTTAACATTCATCCTATGTGTGGATGGTCCTTTGGAAGGGAAAATAATTTAACTAAATAATAAGAATTAGTATCTGCCTAATGTGTATGTAGATTAGAGGAGACAGTTGGAAGTAAAATGTTTGCATTTATAAAATATTGTAATTTACACTGATATTTATATATTGTTATACTTTTTATACTTAAATAGATACCTCAGCTTCCATTACCCATTGCAACTAAGGTGTTAATGTATAAGTTACCATGTAACCTGGCTAATGTAAAATGTTACGATTGATCCTGCAGGCATGGTTAAATATAACTGGCGGCAGAGTTAAATAGAACCCTGTCTTCATTAGAGAATTTAGAGTAATTTTAAATTATATTTGAATCTCATATTTTCTAGGTAATACACAAAGTAGAATATATCATAAGCTGCTGTTTTATCAGGTACAACTATCAATTTTATAGGGTATTATCTTAGTTGTACCAGGAAAACGTAACCATTTATCAATCTTAAAAAATTTTATGTAAATAAAACAATGGAATTTATGGCCACATTACAAATCAGAGTCTTGTGAGAAAATACAACAATTATTTTAATAAACTATAAAAATCCAAAGACCTCTTATTACTGATGAAAATGCTATATGATTAGATCAGGGTTTCAAAATGGGGTCCCGGGGCCTCCTTGGGGGGCACATTTTGCCCTACTGCTAAACAGCAGATTTTAACAATCTACTAATAATCAAGCCTTATTAGAATTTTGTTGTTCTTGATTGGGCAACTTAAGCCTGGGAGGGCTCAGGACCGCATGTGGACTAGAAGAGACATGAGGAATGTTCCACAAATCCATATATTTAAAAAATACAAATAAAAAAGGGTCAAGAATACAATATCTGGCATTTTGCCTTAAATAAATAAATGATTGTCAGTAAAACAAATGTATGAATTTATGCAAAGCCATCAGTTTATAGCTAGCTTATTTGAACAGTCAAGTATTGTGAATGATACTGCTATTGTGAGAACAATGATGGCTTAAAACACAAACACACACAAACACAGAAGGCCAGTTGATGGGATGGCTACATCACTTTATGTACAAAGGCAACAACTTACACACAACTGTCCTGATGCAGGTAGATCTAAAAAGCTACCAAAGTTACTATGAATACATATTTCGGTGAACCTATGTGTTCCAAATGGTGCCACAATACATAAGAGAAGGGACATAGCTAGTCCTCTCCCTTTATTATAAATTTTCCCAAAACCTCGAAATCCAGCCCGAATCAAGTTACTCCGACAACTGTTCCACTACACCGTCAGTGATGGCGAATTCGTCTGAAGTTCCGAGGGGCCAGTTCTCACCTGCCCGCACAGCTCTACATAAGGGCATGTTGCATGTGCACGTCCGTGGCACCGGTCAACCCCTCCCCCTCTCGGTCACCCTGCCCGCCGGCCTCCCAAGCGACCTCCGACTCGCCTACAGTCACGCACTGTTGAAGGGCGCTCATCGACGGAGACGAGGCCACGAGCGCCCCGCCGTCCAGGGTGTAGCTTTCGCTGCGGCCCGCGGCGATCGGGTCCTGAAGTGGAATATCCTGAGTCTGAGGCAGTGTCTGGCTCGCGACGGATGACGCGTCAGTGGCAGAGACGTGCGGGCTGCTCTGGAGCGTCTGCAGTTGCTGGGGTGAGGCTAGCAGGGGTATCTGCTGCAGGTGGCCCGGAGACCCGCCCACCGCCTGGAAGGTCATGTGGAGGATCTGCGGCTGCTGGCTCTGCTGCTGCTGATATGACTGTAGGGTCATTTGCTGGAGCTGGTGGGGCTGCTGGGCCATGGCCGAGCCGGAATGGAGAGCCAGCTGCTGTTGCTGCGGGGAGGCCGATGCCATCTGCTGCACAAACTGAAGCGGCATCTGGAGCTGCAGGGTGTGGTGGGTCTGCTGCTGGACGTCCGAGGGCGACGGGGGGTCGATGGGAGACAGGGCGATGGTCAGGGGCACCTGCATGGCGTGGAGGCCCTGCTCCTGGCTCACTACCACCACCTGGTGGCTCACCTGCCCCATCTGGGCTACCTGCTGCCCCATCTGGGTCACTTGTTGGCTCACTTGAGTCACCTGTCCCAGCTGAGCCACCGGCTGTCCTGCTTGGGTCGCGGGATCCAGACGAACAAGCTCGCCCTGGCTCCCAATGGAGCCACCACCGGGACCCGGGGCCTCGATCAGGGTGGCAGGGGTGGTGATGAGGGCCCCCGCGTTGGCGGCCAGGGCCTCGGCAATGAGCACCTCCGGGTGGCTCTTGGCCTTGTGGGCCACCACGCTGTCCTTCTTCTCAAACTTCTTGCCACAAATGGAGCAGGAGAACTGATAGGTGGCGTCGGCATCGTGCTTCTTCATGTGCCAGTTGAGGGAGGCTTTCTGGCGGCAGGTGAAGCCGCAGATCTCACATCTGCAGGGGACGAGTGGGGGCAGAATACACGCAGAAGGAGGAAGGGAAAATGCAAACAGAGAAAGGATAGGAGTGAGTTAAGGGGTCTAGAATGAGCCGCCAAGTCAACCAAGTGAGACATTTAAAGGAACAGATGGACAAACCAACGAAACACAATGGAGCACTCAAATGAACCGAAACTAATCGGACACTCACTGAAGGGGTTTCTCTCCTGTGTGGATCATACGGTGCACGGCCAGGTTGTGGGAGCTCTTGAAGGCCCGGGCACAGAACTCACAGATGTAGTCCCGTTGGTCTGAGAGCGGGATCAAAACAGAGTGGGTTATCAGTGGCTTGACAGATTTGGCGCTCCGCTTCAGTGTGGTCGTGTACACATTTACTTTGTACAACGAGACAGAAAGAAATCTCATGAAATCCATTTCTAGGTTTGGAGGCAAAATTTGAAGAGCGTGTGACGGGTGTGCCGTCTTTTCACTAGGTAGTTTGGTATTTAGTATGTGTCTTTGGGCCCCACTTTCTGTGTCTTTGGGCCCCACTTTCTGTGTCTTTGGGCCCCACTTTGTGTCTTTGGGCCCCACTTTCTGTGTCTTTGGGACCCACTTTCTGTGCGTATTCTTTCTTGTTTCTCTAACTTTGCTGGAACAAAACTCTCAACATTACATGAAAACATGGAACATGGTTTTGACCTTGTGTTTTGCTTGCAGGTTAGGTTTATGGTCAGTGTTAGGGTAAACTGAAAAAACTAAACAATCAATAGTCCTGTATATTGTCATTGAAATATAGTATGTGTACCCGTATGGTGCTTGGCATGGCGAAGAAGCTGTTTCTGCAGCCTGAAGAGTCTCCCGCAGGATGGGTGAGGACAAACATACTTTTTCTTCAACAGGTGCTGGTATTTGATATGGTGCTGCAAATGAAAGGAAAACACACCAATTCAAAGTGAGATAAAGACAATGAGCAGAAAAAAGCTTTATTCTATTCAACATAAATTGAGGGTCAGTTCCATTTCCAGCAGGCAACGCAGGATGTGAAGTGTAAAAAAGAATTGCATGAAAAACTAAAAATCAAAAACAAACAACAGATCGCAAATAGTTCCAGCACTTAATTGTCGTGGCAGTGACCATTATGGTTGTATTGGCAGACCTGCAGGTAGCGAGGATGAGCTAGGACCGTGCCACACCCCTCCATCTCACAGCGCACATACTGCACTGGGGGCTTCTTCCTGTGGGCGTGTGGACACCACAGAAATGTCAAATAGTCATACGTGTCAGAGAGGTCAGAGTTCAGATTCACTAACAGCGGTGGTATTTTTTTTAATGTTTTTTTTAAATAGAACGGACTGTACCTTCTTTTTGGGAGCCGGGGACTTTTATCATCTTTCCTTCGCCTGCCTCTCCTGGTGGGAATAAGTAACAAAAGAAGTTGGAACTATTTAAGGAAGGAAAAAAATGCCAGAGCTTCATTCAGTGGAAAGAAGACTGGAACTCCTTCTTTTGAAGTCAGCACTTGAAGCGGTGGTGCAAACTCCCTCAGAAGAGGGCGGAGTCAGAAAATGAGGGGAAAGTGCACAGTCTGGGAGAAGGGTGGGGAGTCAGGTGTGTGTGTGTGTGCACTGAGCTTACTTCCTTGGTGCATCTCCCTCTCCGAACTCGTTCTCCAGCTTCACATCCGTGCCCTCGCCCCCCTCGACCTTGATCCCTGTATCCTTGTCTTTTGCAGGCCCTTTATCCTTCCTCTCTTTCTGTCTCAAAGGGAGTTTGCGCCGTGGTTTGGGGACATCTCTGAAAGAGAGAATTGTTTAGACAGTTACCAGAGAGGTGAAAACGCAGAGGAATCACCAGGGGCGGAATGGCCTTCGCTCCCATGGGTTTTTCACAATTCCACATGAATTGCAATTCAACCCTTAATTTATTGAACTTCGATGCTACAAAAATTGCACAAAAAAAAAATGGAAGACAGGCATTACTTTTTTTTTTATCAATAATGGATTTTCTATTTACAAGAGCACACACAATATTGAGGCATTGTCAAAATGCGGCATTATAATGTCAAAGACAAAAGGAGGTAATATAATTATCAATACCCTGCATTAATAAGCTTCACCCTCCATCTTTGTTATCAAGTTATGAACCAAATGTCTTCTCCCCTTCGAAAATGTTATTCCAGCAAAATCTATGTTAATATAACCTGACAGGAAAAATCCCCAAAATCCCCAACCACTAGAACTCTTTATCCCACACGTCTACTTCCTGATTCTATGGCCGAATACATGTTAACAAAGATCAGTCCCCAGGAGCCTCACAAGTACATGCAAGTGCATTAAAACAGCAAAATACAAAAACACACTGGAGCGGAGACACACAGACTCCGGTCAAAATGCACTGCCCACACGCAAACCCACACGAAGAAGTACAACACAGCAGACACACACCTAATAGCCTCAACGCTGGGGTCATAGCTCTGGTCGTTGAGGTCATCTCTGAAGGGAACTTCATCATCACTGCTGATCACTTCCTCTCCACTGTAACACAATCACAATGCTCAAACTCATTTACGCACACACACACACATGCAAGCACAAACACCAGCTTGCTTTGGCTGACAATTTATAAATTCATTAAATAAACGGCTTCCTGCCAAATTGCCCATCATATATATATATACATTGGGGTGAAAAAGTATTTAGTCAGCCACCATTTGTGCAAGTTCTCCCACTGAAAAAGATGAGAGGCTTGTAATTTTCATCATATGTACACTTCAACTATGACAGACAATATGAGAAAGAAAAATCCAGAAAATCACATTGCAGGATTTTTTATGAATTTAATTGCAAATTATGGTGAAAAATAAGTATTTGGTCAATAAAAAAAGTTTATCTGAATACTTTGTTGTATATCCTTTGTTGGCAATGACAGAGGTCAAACGTTTTCTGTAAGTCTTCACAAGGTTGTCACACACTGTTGCTGGTATTTTGTCCCCTTCCTCCATGCAGATCTCCTCTAGAGCAGTGATGTTTTGGGGCTGTTGCGGGGCATAACAGACTTTCAACTCCCTCCAAATATTTTCTATGGGGTTGAGATCTGGAGACTGGCTAGGCCACTCCAGGACCCTGAAATGCTTCTTACGAAGCCACTCCTTTGTTGCCCGGGCGGTGTGTTTGGGCTCCTTGTCATGCTGAAAGACCCAGCCACGTTTCATCTTCAATGCCCTAGCTGACAGAAGTAGGTTTTCACTCAAAATCTCACGATACATGGCCCCATTCATTCCGTCCTTTACACGGATCAGTCGTCCTGATCCCTTTGCAGAAAAACAGCCCCAAAGCATGATGTTTCCAACCCATGCTTCACAGTAGGTATGGTGTTCTTTGGATGCAACTCAGCATTCTTTGTCCTCCAAACATGACGAGTTGAGTTTTTACCAAAAAGTTCTATTTTGGTTTCATCTGACCATATGACATTCTCCTAATTCAGACGGGCCTGGACATGTACCGTCTTCAGTAGGGGGACACGTCTGGCACTGCAGGATTTGAGTCCCTGGCGGCGTAGTGTGTTACTGATGGTAGGCTTTGTTACTTTGGTCCCAACTCTCTGCAGGTCATTGACTAGGTCCCCCCGTGTGGTTCTGGGATTTTTGCTCACCGTTCTTGTGATCATTTTGACCCCACGTGGTGAGATCTTGCGTGGAGCCCCAGATCGAGGGAGATTATCAGTGGTCTTGTATGTCTTCAATTTCCTAATAATTGCTCCCACAGTTGGTTTCTTCACACCAAGCTGCTTACCTATTGCAGATTCAGTCTTCCCAGCCTGGTGCAGGTCTACAATTTTGTTTCTGGTGTCCTTTGACAGCTCTTTGGTCTTGGCCATAGTGGAGTTTGAAGTGTGACTGTTTGAGGTTGTGGACAGGTGTCTTTTATACTGATAACAAGTTCAAACAGGTGCCATTAATACAGGTAACGAGTGGAGGACAGAGGAGCTTCTTAAAGGAGAAGTTACAGGTCTGTGAGAGCCAGAAATCTTGCTTGTGACCAAATACTTATTTTCCACCATAATTTGCTAATAAATTCATAAAAAATCCTACATGTGATTTTCTGGATTTTTTTTTTCCATTTCGTCAGTCATAGTTGAAGTGTACCTGTGATGAAAATGACAGGCCTCACTCATCTTTTTCAGTGGGAGAACTTGCACAATTGGTTGCCTAAATACTTTTTTGCCCCACTGTATGTATGTATGTATGTATGAATGTATATACATACATATACACACACCACTCTCACTCTCAGGTGTCTTATAAGAAAAACGTCTCCTGCCATGTAGAAGAGTCAGAGAAAAATGTATAACAGAGGCAGAACACATCATTCTACTGCTTTGTCATTACAACTTTAGAGGCAAGTTTGTATTTTCTTTTTGTCATTCTGATCCCTGTGTGTTGTGGGGTTTCTAAACTTTCCTGTGGACCCATTAGTGGTGTCTATTCTGATCCTCACCGTGTCTCACCCACACAGTGTCTCACCCACATTACCTCTGTGACTGTGGCTGGAAGTTGCAGCCTTTTGGGTCATCTTGGAAAGTCGGCTCATTGTCTCCTCCCAACAGTATGTCGTCCTCGTTCTCCTCTTTCTTCTTGCTGTGCGGAGAGAGAAGCTCGTTAGAGAGAAGCTCGTTACCGTGTCAGCGTGGAGAAAAAGTCACACGTAAGCATGCAGCCATGTAGCCACGAGATGTGTGCACCTGCGTGCATGCATCTATGCATGTACTTACATCCCAACAGTCTGCTTTTCAACTACCTTGGCCTCCACAACTGGGAAAATAAGACGTCATCATCACACTACAGTGAGTACAATGTCAGGACTGTTTCCAATTGCCGTCATAAAATTGACCCAATGCCCACAGAGCACGGGAGCGGAAATCCAACCCCAGTTTTCCATGGCAAACAAAAACAATGGGGCTTAAATGAGCTAAAGGCGAGGTGCAATCAACCGGTTTGGGGTGCTTACCAGTCGGGTTGTCGGTGCCTGGCTCGCTTTTGCACACAGGCTTTGCGGACCCCCTGGCTGGGCGGGCAAAGGTGACCTTGGCATGCCGTGAGCGAGAAGGGGCTGGCGGGTGGCAAAATGAGTGCCGTCATACACATGTTGAACTACAACAGGCCTAAAAGTTTGTTAGTGTAGTTATGTGTCTGTGTCTATTCTGTCAAACGTGTATATCAGTGGTTGCCTACCTTGAACATCAGCTGGCTTCTTTGGGTTCCCTTTGCTGCAAGGAGAAAAAAATATGCAGTATGCTGTTAAAATAGGTATGATGTCTTGGCAGAGATTAATTTAATGTATGCACAATTTCCCATGATCCTTAAGCCAACGTGGTCACTGAACACACCATTTCGAGTTGACAAACCGTGCACAACGCGAATGAGGAGAGGACAGATAACGACAAGTTTAGTGTAGTTTTACCCCTCCCTCTTTCAAGAGTGTAGGAAGGCGTACATTTTAAAGCATAAAATTATCTGCACTGCATGCAACCTATTACATATGGCCATTGCATTAAAATGTTTACAATTAAGCGTGACTAACAGTCATACAGGCATTTCAAAAAGATGTTTCACATATTGCTGTGGACTGAGCTATATTGCAATATATGAGTGATGGAAGCCACGTTAATACGACCGTACTCATGTCCACTGTCATCTTCGGCCTCTCCGGCACTTTCTATTGAAGTTGCGGAGGCGGCATTTTTCCTGGGTTTGGGACAGGCAGCCTTCCTTCTGCGGTTTACAGCTGTATCCGGGCTGGATTCTTCGGCATCGTCACTCTTCTCTGTCTGCAACCAAGCTGGTACCGTTCGTGTAGACCGGTCACGTAACACCCTTCCAGAACTTGGTGTGGTTGGTGTTGCTCCATTCGTGTCTGGTGAGGGAGAAACCCCTTTCTTTTGCCGGCCTACTCCCCGGCCTCTCGTAGTCCTACGCGGGGTGACCACTTCACTAGAGGGCGGGGATTGTACCGTGGCCTTGTCATCCTCGGTTTCTTCCCCTTTATTGTTATCGCCGGATTGAGCGATTTGCGGCTCCATCGCCGCGTGTTCCCGTTTCCTACCCTTTCTCCTGTATCGTATTTATTAAATTTTCGGATACTGAAAGAAAACAATGTTTACATTTGATATAAAATAGATAAAAACGTTTTGTTTGATAGAGGCCGTAATCCGACTGTGTAACATGTTTCACAGAATGTGGGCCTTGTCCGCCAATTATAAACATTAATTTATTGATCAATAATTGAAAACTTTAAGTCTTACTAGATATAATAAGAAACCAATATCCATTTTTAAAGAACCAGACACTCTTTTTGCGTTCTTAAAGCTATAGTAAACGTAATTATTTGCACGGCCTTTCGCGTTACCGCTTTGTTGCGTCTCCTTTAAGCCAAAAAATAAAACCAAGGTTAAATTCATAAGCAACATGTGTTCAGCAGTTGCACACGTTTGCACCATTATCGTTACCCAAACATACCCTACGTTTTACAGGCCACATTACTTGTTTGTTCCATCCGGAGTGTTTACAGATCAGTGAAGACGCGCAGGAGCTGTGCATTGTCGGTGCGCAAGGACAGTCCTTTTGTGTACAATGCCATTCATGGGAAATGTAGGCCGAGTGCAAAGATCATGCACTGATTTAATTTCAAATGTATACAATAAAGTATAGCCAAATTAATAATACATTTTATAATTTCCTTTCTTATTTGTATAAAATAAGTGTAATTACAAAAAAATCTAAATCGTCTTGTATTGCGAGTTGTAAGGTTTCTGCCCCTAGATGGCAGTGTCGTGTTTACGGTGGTACAATTATTGGTTCTATTCTCATAAGCCAATACAGCTCCAACATATGACATTGACTTTTATATGACATTGTTATAAAAAAAAAAACATGAAAACCTACTTGTTGTCAGTAATTCAATATACAATCTCTGTATTCATCATAAATACTATTTTAGAAATTATCAGCTTAAAAAGACATTCATTTATAATAAAAGAAGAGCCCTAATTTTACAAATGTAATGTGTTAGATAATTTTCATCCCAACTGATCATGGTCACACACATACACCCAGCTTCCCACAAAAGAGGGCCATGTTGAAGACAATGAAATCCAAAACGTATCATGGATATACAGCTCAGGAAAAAACATCAGGAGAGCACTGCAAAAATATTTTTCTAGTTTTACTATTTGTATGTGGTTGGGTAAAATGAACATATTTGGTTTATTCTATAAACTACTGACAATATTTCTCCCAAATAGAAAATATTGGCATTTAGAAAATGACAACTGGTCAAAATAACAAAAAATGCTTTGTTGTCAGACCTGGAATAATGCAAAGAAAATACATTTTTATTCATTTTTAAACAACTTAATTCTAGGTGCTCGCATTGATGTTGGGTGACTTTATGCCACTTCTGGGGCAACATTTCAAGCAGCTCGGCTTGGTTTGATGGCTTGATTAAATTCCAGAGGTTTTAATTGGGATCGGGTCTGGAATTTGGGCTGGGCGTGACAGGGACTTGGTGGTGATCTGGTGGTCCTTCATCCACACCCTGATTGACCTGGCTGCGTGGCATGAAGCATTGTCCTGTTGGAAAAAAAACAATCCTTAGAGTTTGGGAACATTGTCAGAGCAGAAGCAGGTTTTCCTCCAGGACAACCTTGTAAGTGGCTTGATTCATGCGTCCTTCATTAAGACAAATCTGCTTGATTTTAGCCTTGTTGAAGCACTACCCACAGATTATCCACCAAAATTCACAGTGGGTGCAAGACACTGTGGCTTGTAGGCTTCTCCAGGTCTCTGTCTAACCATTAGATGACCAGGTGTTGGGCAAAGCTGAAAATTGGACTCATCAGAGAAGATGACCTTACTGTTGTCCTCTATGGTCCAATCCTTGCCATGTTCTTCTTTGCTTCTCATTGACGAAGTGCTTTTTTCCAGCTTTGCATGACTAGGGGCCTGTTTTGAACTGCTATCGTTGTGCACTTCACCCCAGCTGCCGTTTGCCATTCTTTTTGTAGGTGACTTGATGTCATCCTATGCTTGCTGAGTGACATTCAAATGAGTCATTACATGGTGGTCATCACGGTTCGTGGAGATTCATTTTTGCACTCTGCCAGTTTGTACCTTTCTTGACCCCAATGTCTGCAGCTTGATTTTGTTCTTATAATCCACCGTCTTCGAAATGTTACGGATGGAAGCCACCCAATCATCACTGTATCCCACTGCCAGTGAAGCCAGAATCGAACCCTTCTTTCCCACACTCAAAACTTTCCTTTTCAACTCTTTTGGCATGGTCAATAGTTATTGTTTTAGCCAAATACTTTTGAGGTGCTACTAGCACTGCTTTGCCACCCAGCTTTTCCTATTGCAAAAGGATAGTGATGATCACAGCAGTGTTGTTTATACTTTTCCTCATTAAAAATAAGATTTGGTTCAAGTGATCAACTAATCAGTACCTCATTCAGTAGGTGTGCCTGTGTTGGAATTCAACAGACAATGGAATGGAATGGCTGCCATTCATGTATGTTTACGTCCTTCAGTTCCACTAGGTGGTAGTGTTTGTCACTATATTCAGGACTGCAGTTACGTTGGTGAAACTATTTCGCTGATGTTGTGGGTTTAGCAAATATATTGTCAGAATCAGCATCAGAAAGCATCAGAAAATCTTTATTGACAAGTACATTTACACACAAAAGGAATTTTCTTTTGTGCTATGGTGCATGACAGAAAAACACAGTAAGTAGTATGCAGTAATTAAAAAAAGTAAATATAACATTTACTTAATAAGTTAAAGTGCAATGTGCATGAAGGGAGTCCAGAGAAGTGCATTAATGTAATGCATTATGTAGAATTTAAGTTATGTTATGGGGCAGAGAGTGTCAATGTCAGTGAGTGTCGTCTCCTTGTTGAGGCCAGCTGCCGATGGGAAGAAGCTGTTTTTGTGGCGGGAGGTGTTGGTCCTAATGGACCTTAGCCTCCTGCCAGATGGGAGTGGCTGGAACAGTTTGTGTCCAGGGTGGGAGGGATCAGCCACGATCTTTCCAGCGCGCCTCAGGGTCCTAGTGGTGTACAGGTCCTCGAGGGATGGCAGATTGCAGTCAATCACCTTCTCTGAAGATCAAATGGCTCTCTGCAGTTTGCTCTTGTCCTTGGCAGTGGTAGCAGCGTACCAGATGGTGATGGAGGAGGTGAGGATGGACTCAATGATGGCTGTGTAGAAGTGCACCATCATTGTCTTTGGCAGGTTGAACCTCTTCAGCTGCCGCAGGAAGTACATCCTCTGCTGTGCTTTTTAGATATTGGAGGGGTTGTTTTCCTCCCGCTTGAGGTCCTGGGTAATCATGATGCCCAGGAAGCGGAAGGACTCTGCAATAGTGACTCGGGAGTCACACAGGGTGATGGGGGTGGGTGGGGCTGTGTTCTTCCTAAAATCCACAACCATCTCCTCTGTCTTCAGAGCGTTGAGCTCCAAATTGTTCTGTCTGCACCAGTTCACCAGGTGGTCAATCTCCCCCACCAGAGATGAGCCCAATGAGGGTGGTGTCATCCGCAAACTTCAGGAGGTTGACGGATTGATGACTGGAGGTGCAGCAGTTGGTGTACAGGGAGAAGAGCATAGGGGAAAGAATGCAACACTGTGGGGATCCGGTGCTGATGGTCCGGGGATCGGAGACATGTTTCCCCAGCTTCATGCCTCCTCTCAGACCTGCAGGTGGATTCGGGCACTTGCAGCTAGGAGAGCTTGTCCTGCATCAGCACTGGAGTGATTGTATTAAAGGCAGAGCTGGCATAGGTTCCTGTGAGTTGTCCAGGTGCTGTAGTATAAAGTAGAGGGCCATGTTAATTGCATTGTCTACAGACCTGTTGGCTCTGTAGGCAAACTGCAGTGGGTCCAGAAGAGGGTCGGTGATGGCTTTAAGGTGAGACAGCACAAGGCGCTCAAATTACTTCATGACCACAGAGGTCAGGGCGACAGGTCTGTAGTCATTAAGTCCTGTGATCCTTGGCTTCTTGGGGATGGGGATGATGGTGGAGGTCTTGAAGCAGGCTGGCACGTGGCATTTCTCCAGTGCGGTGTAAAAGATATCTGTGAACACCGGATACAGCTGATCAGCACAATGCTTCAAAGTGGATGGAGAGACTGGCCAAGCTGCTTTGCGGGGGCTCTGTCTCTTAAACAGTCTGTGAACGTCCCTCTCCAGGACAGGAATAGTCAATGTTGTGGTAGGAGGGGAGGGGGCCACTGGGACGGGCAGTTTGGGACTGCTGAGGTGGGCTGGGGCTGGGGGATGGCGGCACTGGGGATGGTGTCAGAACTGTCCCATTGTCTTTCAAAACAACAGTAGAACTCGTTCAGGTCGTTGGCCAGGCATGGGGGGCTTTAGGGTTGTAGTTGGTGATCTGTCTAAGGACAGAAGCAGAGTCGTCGGCTGAGCATTGTTGTTGTAATCTCTCAGAGTACAGGCGTTCAGCATTTCTCACCTCCTTACTAAAGCTGTATTTTGACTTTTTAAGACCTGTCCTTATCCCCACTCTTGAACGCCTCCTGCTTTTCCATCCTCAGTCATCTGAGTTTAGTTGTGAACCAGGGTTTGTCATTGTTATAACTCACCCTGGTGCATGATGGGAAACAGCAGTCCTCACAGAAGCTGATGTATGACGTCACAGCCTCGGTGAACTCATCCAGACTGTTGGAAGCAGTCCTGAAAACATCCCAGTCAGTACACTCTAAGTATGCCCAAAGAGTAGAAAGGTGTACAGTTTATATAGAATGATTCCAGAATAGGAGAACAGTGTTTTTGAATCACTGTCACATCAGAACACCAGCCTATGTTATTATGTCACAGTTTACCCCCCACCCCCCGAAGAACCCTATGTTCATGGGCAGTGCAGCTGCAGTACAAGACAGTGATGCATTCTGAGAGTATGCTCTTGATTTTATCAGTAGAAGCTAGTAAGGGAACTTTTGGACTTGGTCAGTCATGTCCTTTGTGATGTACACTCTGAGGAACTTCGACTGAGCCAGGCACCGCTCCTCGAGGGCTCTAAAATCCTGCAATTATGCAGGATTGTCATTTCTGATCACCCCAGCTCCTGTCTTGTGGAGTTCAGGAAAAGACAGAGAATACAAAGTGGAAGAAAAAAATATTTGATCCCCTGCTGATTTTGTACGTTTGCCCACTGACAAAACAAATTATCGGTCTATAGTTTTAATGGTAGGTTTATTTGAACAGTGAGAGAAAGAATAACAACAAAAATAATTTAAAAAAAAAGTTATAAATTAATTTGCATTTTACTCAGTGAAATAATTATTTGTCCCCTTTGCAAAACATTACTTAGTACTTGGTGGCGAAACCCTTGTTGGCAATCACAGAGGTCAGACGTTTCTTGTAGTTTTTGTCCTACTCCTCTTTGCAGATCCTCTCCAAGTCATTAAGGTTTCGAGGCTGACGTGTGGCAACTCGAATCTTCAGCTTCCTCCACAGATTTTCTTTGAGATTAAGGTCTGGAAACAAGCTAGGCCACTCCAGGACCTTAATGTGCTTCTTCTTGAGCCACTCTATTGTTGCCTTGGCCATGTCTTTTGGGTCATTGTCATGCTGGAATACCCATCCACGACCCATTTTCAATGCCCTGGCTGAGGGAAGGAGGTTCTTACCCAAGATTTGACGGTACATGGCCCCATCCATCGTCCCTTTGATGCAATTAAGTTGTCCTGTCCCCATATCAGAAAAACACCCCCAAAGCATAATGTGTCCACCTCCATGTTTGACTGGGGATGGTGTACATGGGGTATTTGGCAGAATTCCTCCTGCAAACATGGCGAGTTGAGTTGATGCAAAAGAGCTCGCATTTTTCTCTCATCTGACCACAACATCTTCACCCAGTTCTCCTCTGGATCATTCAGATGTTCGTTGGCAAACTTCAGAAGGGCCTGTACATGTGCTTTCTTGAGCTGGGGGACTTGCAGGATTTCAGTCCTTCATGGCGTAGTGTGTTATCAATTGTTTTCTTAGTGACTATGACTGTTGTAAACTGTAAAGGTTGTTGGCCAAGATCTCGCGATATATGGCCCCATCCATCCTCCCCTCAATGCGGGGCCGTTGTCCTGTCCACTCTGCAGAAAAGCATCCCCAAAAAATGATGTTTCCACCTCCATGCTTCACGGTTGTGATGGTGTTCTTGGGGTTGTACTTATCCTTCTTCTTCCTCCAAACACGGCGAGTGGAGTTTAGACCAAAAAGCTCTATTTTTGTCTAAACTCCATTCAGACCACCTGACCTTCTCACATTCCTCCACTGGATCATCCAGATGGTCATTGGCAAACTTCAGCCTGGACATGCGCTGGCTTGAGCAGGGGGACCTTGCGTGTGCTGCAGGATTTTAATCCATGATCCCTAATGTCCTTACACAGCTCTCTGGTCTTTGCCATTGTGGAGAGGTTGGAGTCTGTTTGATTGAGCGTGTGGACAGGTGTCAATTCTACAGGTAACGAGTTCAAACAAGTGCAGTTAATACAGGTAATGAGTGGAGAACAAGAGGGCTTCTTAAAGAACACCTAACAGGTCTGTGAGAGCCGTGATTTTTACTGGTTGGTAGGTGATCAAATACTTATGTCATGCATTAAAATGCTAATTAATTTTGGGATGAAAAAGCCAGTTGTCCTCTCGAGGACCTCCTCGAGACGTCAATCCGCCTCCACATTCAGGAACCCTGAAATGTGTACGGCTGACAGAGAGCACATGCGGCTGTGAGCGCCTCGCTGACAGGTGGAGCGCAGGAGATCTGACTCCGCACTGCCGACTTAATGTACGCCATCAATGTCTAATTGTTCAAACAAACAAGGACATCTCTGCCCTCGATCAACGAAACGAGGCAGGTCAGTACCAGGAGAACAGTTTCAAGTTCTAGCAGGATGATGTGGTGGCCACTCTAAGGCCACACATCCCTCCCCACTCGACCTTGGCACACACCTCCCCTTGGCACACACCTCCCCTCTAGGGTGAGTGGAGAACAGAAGGGCTTCTTAAAGAAAAACTAACAGGTCTGTGAGAGCCGGAATTCTTACTGGTTGGTAGGTGATCAAATACTTATGTCATGCAATAAAATGCAAATTACTTACTTAATTACTACATACAATGTGATTTTCTGGAGTTTTGTTTTAGATTCCGTCTCACAGTTGAAGTGTACCTATGATAAAAATTACAAACCTCTACAAGCTTTGTAAGTAGGAAAACCTGCAAAATCGACAGTGTATCAAATACTTGTTCTCCCCACTGTATAACTTATCTGAAATTAGTTTTTTTGTTTTAATTTGTGTTATTCTGTCCTGTTAAAATAAACCTACCATTAAAATTATAGACTGATCATTTCTTTGTCAGTTGGCAAACTTACAAAACTTACAGCAGGGGATCAAATATCCACTATACTTCCTTGGTTACCAACCCTCACCTCCCAGGTTCAGCACATCAGGAGGGCAAAGGATCTGTTGTGCAGGCCTGGGTCTAGCCTAAAGTGTCCCAGCTTCTAGAGATATATTTTCAGGCATTTCTGCTTTATTAAGTTAAGCCATTGGGAATGAAAGTAGAGAGTTTTTTTTCTCAAAGAGCAGATTGTTGTATTCAAACACATGCAGCAGCTGTATGCGCAGGTGGCAGCCAAATCATCGGACCCTCACCATGAAAACTGTTTATGTAAAATTCTTAGCACAAACTCTAAATGTTACTAACGCAATGATTTTTATGAAAAACGTTCACCACTGGAATGTACTGTAATTTCCCAAGAATAAGGTTCTTTATGTTCTCTGAACTATGTGAGAACATTCTCAATTTCATTTCAGTCAGAGAACGTCCATTGAACACTATCAAAAAGTACATAAAATTCAAATTTATTTGAAGGCACTTACTCTGTTACAGGTGTTATGTCTTGAAATCAAAGTCATATCACCTAGCAGGTATGCTTTGAACTCATGCGTCTTTCTAGAATTGCACATATTTATGTCAGTTAATGTTTCAAATGGGTGAAAATACAACAATATCAACATCTTCAGAATATACATTTAAAATACCCTTTATGTAGAAACAAATACTAATGAATTCCTTCACCATGTTACAGCACTGTTGTCCACAATCACTACAACTTTGGTAGAAGTCTGGGAGAATCATCTGTATGATACACTTTAACAATGAACACACACTTGTTGGAGTGCGATTGTTGCAGATTTGAAATGGGCTTTGCATGCAAGAAACCCCTCAAACATCACACAGTACAAAAGATTCTGCATGGTCGAGTTTTAAAAAACATTCTCCCATTCAATGTCAGAGACTGGTAGACAGTTATAGGTAATGTCTTATCTCATTTGGATGTGCTACAATGAGTTAAATTGTGTACGTGACTATTGCTGCTAGATTTGGAATGATTGTTCTGCTTCTGAGCATGAGTCATACAGATGATCTAAAGTCAATATGTTCTTATCTCAATAGATTTTCCTGCTAGAACACATGAACACACCTGAAGAATGACACAGCACTTACCACCCTTGGACTTGGAGTCAAAATTGATTTAATTGTTGCCACTGATCAACAACAAAAAAGTGGAAAATAAAAATTAATAGAAATGTATTACAAATATGAAACAGAAGATAATGGACTGCACTGCACCTGTGTGCAATCAAAGTGTTTCACATGATTTCAACAAAAATTGCTTAGTAAAAAAGCAGTCTATTATTAATAAATGGGGATTACTCTGAATATACATCTAGAACAGGCCTTTCTCAACAACTGAGTTTATGACTGAGCTGGAAGACAATGTGCAGACTGCAGCAATATCCTAGGTGCTACACAAAAGTGGTCTTTATCAGAATCAGCTTTATTGCCAAGTAGGGTTACACCTACAAGGAATTTGCTATGGTGTAGGTCAGGGGAGGGCAAACGTTTTGGCTCTGGGGCCACATCAGGATTTTGAAATTAACTGGAGGGACACATTTGTTTTGGTAATTTGTTAATCAGAAATGATTTGCAGGCCAGAAAAGGGCCAAAGTTAAAATATACAGTACATATGTACAGTAGATCCCTTATTATGTGTAAATAGTTTAAATTCCAACTCAGATGTATAAGAATGGGCTGGTGAGTTGTTTTATAATTCCCCTCAAAACTATTTTATTACCTTCCGCGGGCCGGATGGAACAGCTTGGCGGGCCGCAATTGGCCCTCGGGCCGTGGTTTGCCCACGGCCTGGTGTAGGTGTCAGATCATATCTAGGCTAGAGTTTGACAGAAGGCACGTTGGGGACTCTGTGACCAAGTTGAAGAAAGTTTATGTGGTCTGAACATCTGACCACCATGCTAAGATGGAAAGCCTAACCCCGCACATCATCCTGAGAACACATTCATCATGCAATGGGGACACTTCTCTTTGTCATGATCCGGATAGCTTGTGAAGATAGAGGGCAAAATTGATGCAGCAAAGTACACAAAACTCCTAATAGAAAAAATCCTAGATTCTGGAAGAGTCATGGTACATGCAGGTAAAACCTGCCTAACAACCTGCATATTTCACCCCACACCCCAACTCTGTCTCATTACGTCAGAGCCAAGCTATTACTTCAGTGATAATCTGGAGATGTAGGGGAGAGTCTCCACCTCAATTTCAACTTCCCTTTATGCAAAACACTCTGTCAACTTAATATTCAAATTATTCCAGTAATGTCACGTACACTTCACAATTCCCCCGACTCATCATTTACATATTTGGTGGTATGCTATGGATCATGTACAGTTCCTTTTTTCTCAACACTTTCCTCATTTCAAGACTCTAGTACAGGTTAATCTTTGTCTCATCTGTCCATAAGATTGCTCCAGAACTCTACATTTCTTAGGTACTCTACAAGTCTTAGGCCCTCTACAGTTCTTAGGTATTTTAAAGCAAGCTATTAATGGCAATTCTGTTCGTGAGAATTACTAGCGGTTTGCATCTTTGTATAAACCCTCTGATTTTATGCTGGTGTAGTCTTCTCTTCTCTGCCCTTTGGCAAATGCATGCCTACATTCTGGAGAGAGGTTTTGGTCTTTTCTACAGCTGTTCTAGAACTCTACAGTTCTGTTCCAGAACTCTACAGTTCTAAGGTATTTTAAAGCAAGCTATTACAGGCCATTCTGTTCTTGAGAATTACTTGTGGTTGGCATCTTTTGATAAACCCTCTAATTTTATGTTGGTGTAGTTTTCTCTGCCCTTTGACACATTTATGCCTACGTTCTGGAGAGAGGTTTTGCTCTGTTCTACAGCTGTAAAGTGTTTTTCTTTTCACAATTGACAGCGTTCTTCATGTAGGGTTCTTCTATGGTCTACCAGGTTGTATTGCCATACAAGTACCAAAGAGTTGTTTTTAACATCTAATGTTAATGTCTCAATTTATTGGCACACAGGTCCCCTTGATTTACCAGGTTGGCTTTACTGGCATTGAAACAGTTTGCTACTCATGTTGAGAGACAACAGCAACATACTCCAAAAGCAAATGCAACACATATAATCACTTTTACACTCTGTGTTAGCTTTCTTGTGAATGTAGTAACACAATGCTGCTGCACAGTCAACTGTCTAATTAAGGTTCCCTAAAATGAAGGGAATATGCATAAAACAAAATGTAGTTCCTACATGGTTCACAGTTTATGAATACCCTGAAATAAAAGATGAGAGTCAGCAACCTCTCAGTGGTAATACTGTACACACCCTACCCACCATGTGTGACAAAAGCAGATCCTATCTTCCACTTCTCCACTTTTGATCCATTTTTGGCCCAACTCAATAACTCAAGCCTTATGACGTTACTATCTAGTGCCTATAGGTCATTGTAGTGCTTAATTGTTACTGATGTTGGATTTAGCTTACCAACATAATCTTTTCTTATCTCTGGTCTTGTTTCTGGTGTTTTGTCTGTATTTTGCTTGGATTTTGTTGTTCAGTGTCATTGGGTGTCTTGAAAGGAGCTTAGAAATGTAATTAATTGGGGTCGCCTGCCACTTAATTACATAATCTCACATATATATCTCAAGGTCCTGGAGTGGCCTAGCCAGTCTCCAGACCTGAACCCAATAGAAAATCTTTGGAGGGAGCTGAAAGTCCTTATTGCCCAGCGACAGCCCCGAAACCTGAAGGATCTGGAGAAGCTCTCTATGGAGTATTGGGCCAAAATCCCTGCTTCAGTGTGTGCAAACCTGGTCAAGAACTACAGGAAACGTATGATCTCTGTAATTGCAAACAAAGGTTTCTGCACCAAATATTAAGTTCTGCTTTTCTGATGTATCAAATACTAATGTCATACAATAAAATGCAAATTAATTACTTAAAAATCATACAATGTGATTTTCTGGATTTTTGTTTTAGATTCCTTCTCTCACAGTTGTGTACCTATGATAAGAGTTACAGACTTCTACATGCTTTGTAAGTAGGAAAACCTGCAAAATCGGCAGTGTATCAAATACTTGTTCTCCTCACTGTATATATTTTTATTATTATAGCCACCAACACTCCTCCTACAGTTCTTGCACTTCAGAAATGTATCAAAATGTGCGTCTCGTTTTTTTGATTGCGTTGCTGTTGTTTTGTGGAAGGTTTCGTAGCAAGGTTTATGAAATATTCATGTTTTGTGGCAAAAAAACATTGCCACACTGGCCGATTGGTAGCTAGCCTCACTGAACGCCAGTTGCCTAGCAGTCAAACTTTCCACAATGAGGCCATGCAAATGGCTGCCGGTTCTGAAGTTTGCAAGTAATGTTAGCTGGCGATTGCGTTGCTATTGTTTTGTGGTAAAGTTTTGCAACCACACTTAACATTTTCCACGCAAATTGCAGCTTTTGTATATTAGTGTATTATTATTATTACCTATATTTGTGTAGAGCAACTACATCACACTTTTAGTATCACTGTGTTTAATGTAGTTTTTTTTATTAAGTGTGTGATGGGTCGCTTGTGAAAAGAGCCATTCATTTGGCTTCATGTGAGGCTGAAAAGATGAATGGCCCATCCCCAGTTGATTGTATGGTACATTGTACGGAGGCTAACAAAATGGAGATCACACAAATATCTGATGAGGTTTCACTAGCTTGATTGCAGATCACTTCAATATGTATTAGATTCAATATGTGACCACAACAGCCTTGTATTCTTGCAGTACTGCCTCAAATTTGCAAAAACAGTTGAAAGGGAACCCAATTAATAGAAACATTTTAAGTTGCAATGTTTTCAAGATGATCTTTTGGTCCACTTTCATTGCAGACTTCAGCTTAAGGCTGCTTCTAAGAGTTTGGAAACCAAGATGGCACCGCAGATGCGGCGCAGATGTGCACCGCCTCTGTGTTTTGGTGCACATTGTTTTTTTGTAAAGTCAGTTTTCTGTTGCAATACCTGAAGCTCTTTCACCAGAGATGAGCTCATAAACATCAGAGAAACAACTCTAGCGGATGTATTACCTACCTTCTTGCAGATTGATACCGGACTTCCAACTGTTTAGAGCGGATCACAACACGAAACTCGATGAGAAAACGAAGGGAGGAGGTGTCTGTTTTTACGCTAACAGTGGCTGGTATACTGATGTGACAGTGATTCAAAGCACTGTTCTCCTGATCTGGAATCATTCTACATAAACTGTAGACCTTTCTACTCCTCCCGTGAGTTTTCTTAATTTATTCTGGCCAGTGTTTACATTGCACCGCAGGCCAATGGGCAGGAGGCACAGCGCATGCTCGCCG
>JACXGK010001001.1:28496-47971 GCA_016801125.1 Novumbra hubbsi
TGCCGGACCCTTCTGGCCAGTCCCCCTCCTCTCCTTTTCCTGGGTCACTTGATCAGTCCCATGTGTGGTGGTCAGCCTAAAAGTTAATCTATAGGTTTCTAGATAAACAGTGTCCTTTGTCTTATCCTCCTAACTTCCTGACCCCCCTCCTTCTTATGGAATGCCCCAAGTAACTTATTAACCCTTGAGCCTACTTTTTTAGGAGTCTACTCCTCAACGACATGATTTCAGTCCACACCTAATATCTTTAATAATGAATTCCACACCGACCAGATACTGTGTGTGGAGCGGACAAACCCAGAATCCTTTGTTATTGTGCTCTGGGAATTTAACAGCTGGGGAAATCTCAGCCAAAACTCCCCAAATACAGACAATTGATTAAATGCCCGACCAGAGAGGAGAACATTCTTGATCATTGTTACACTAGTCAGCAGTGCCTATCATGCTGTCCCGGGTCACACTGACCACGTCATGGTCATGGTCCACCTGATTCCTTCATACAGACAGAAACTCTGTAAACCTCTTGTGAGGACATCAGAGCAGTGGAGCAGTCATACATTAGCTTCTGTAAGGTGAGTTATAACAACGATAAACCCTGGTTTATTGGTAAACTGAGACAGTTAAGGATGGAAAAGCAGGAGGCAGTCAAAAGTGGGAATAAGGACAGATTTAAAGAGTCAAAGTACAGTTATAGTAAGGAGGTGAGAAATGCTAAACGCCTGTACTCTGAGAGATTACAATAACAATGCTCAGCTAACGACTCTGTTTCTTTCTGTAGGGGCCTTAGACAGATCACCAACTACAAGCCTAAAGCCCCCCATTCCATTAACAACAGGGACAGCCCTGACAACATCCCCTGTGCCTCCATCCCCCAGCTCCAGCCTACCTCTCCCACCCCAGCAGAGGTAGGGGCACTCTCAAACTGCCCACCCCAGTAGACCCCTCCCCTCCTTCCACAACGACGACTCTTTCTATCTTGGAGAGGGACTTTAACAGACTGTTTAAGAGACAGAACCCCTGCAATGCAGCTGGGCCAGACTGTCTCTCAATCCACCCGAAGCATTGTGCTGATCAGCTGTCTCTGGTGTTTACAGACATCTTTAACACCTCACTGGAGACATGCCATGTACCAGCCTGCTTCAAGACCTCCACCATCATTCCCATCCCCAAGAAACCAAGGATCACCAGACTTAATGACTACAGACCTGTTGCCCTGAACTTTGTGGTAATGAAGTCATTTGAGCGCCTTGTGCTGTCTCACCTCAAAGCCATCGCAGACCCTCTTCTGGACCCCATGCAGTTTGCCTACAGAGCCAACAGGTCTGTAGACTATGCAATCAACATTGCCCTTCCTTTTACCCTCCAGCATCTGGACTCAAATCAAATGCCAGGATCCTGTTTGTGGACTTCAGCTCTGCTTTTAATACAATCATTCCAGCTCTGATGCAGAACATGCTCTCCCAGCTGCAGGTGCCTGAACCCACATGCAGGTGGTTGACTAACTTCCTGTCTGACAGGAGGCAGCACGTGATGCTGGGGAAACATGTCTCTGACCCCCGGTCCATCAGCACCGGATCCCCTCAAGGCTGCGTCCTTTTCCCTCGGCTCTTCTCCTTGTACACCAACCGCTGCACCTCCAGTAATCTTTCCATCAAGCTCCAGAAGTGTGCGGATGACACCACCCTCATTGGGCTCACAGGTGGGAGATCAACCACCTGGTAAACTGGTGCAGACAGAACAATCTGGAGCTCAATGCTCTGAAGACATTGGAGATGGTTGTCGACTTTAGGAAGAACCCAGCCCCACCCCCATCACCATGTGTGACTCCTCAGTCATCATTGTGGAGTCCTTCCGCTTCATGGGCATCATCATCACCCAGGACCTCAAGTGTGAGAAAAACACCATCTCCATCTCCAAAAAAGGACGGCAAAGGATGTACTTTCTGCGGCTGCTGAAGAAGTTCAACCTGCCAAAGACAATGATGCCAAAATACAATGATGGTGCACTACATAGCCATCATTGAGTCCATCCTCACCTCCTCCATCCCCATCTGGTACGCTGCTGCCACTACCAAGGACAAGAGCAGACTACAGCGAATCATTCGATCTGCTGAGAAGGTGATTGGCAGCAATCTGCCATTCCTCAGGGACCTGTACGCCAGATTGTGGCTGGCCCCTCCCACCTTCGACACAAACTTTTTCAGTCACTCCCATCCGGCAGGAGGCTACGGTCCATGAGGACCAATACCTCACACCACAAGAACAGTTTCTTCCCATCGACAGCTTGCCTCATCAATAAGGCCAGACGACCCCCACTGTCACTGACCCACTTTGCCCCATAACTTAATGCATTACATTAATGCATTTCTCTGGACTTCCTCCTTGCACATTGCACTTTATGCAACGATACAGTAAATGTTTGCATAATTTATATTTACTGTGTCAATTGAATTTTTTACCTAAACACCACTTACTGTGTTTCTTGTCATGCACCATTGAGACAATGCAAATTCATTGTATGGGTAAACCTACTTGGTAATAAAGCTTATTCTGATTCTGGATATAGATAAGTATGAACACCTTGTTTTTGACAATGACATTGTTGCATTTCAACCAGTGTGTTGTATCAAAATAATGAAGGGAGCTACACGCAGTGAGGACATAGACAGAAGACTTAGTAGCACACTTAAGCTTTGAAACATTATTTTATGGCTTACAGTGCCATGCACATTTTCCATGACGTATACAGATGTGGTCAAATTTGTTGGTAGCCCTCCACAAAAAACTAAGAATTCTCTGAAATAACTTGAAACTGACAAAGTAATTGGCATTCACAATGTTTTATTCTATATTTAATCAGACTTCTGATTTTCTATTCAACATAATATTGTAAATAATCAAACAAATGAAAATGGCGTGGACAGACATTTTGGTAACCTGAACCTAATATTTTGTTGCACAACCTTTAGAGGCAATCACTTCAATCAAACATTTTCTGTAGCTCTCAATGAGACATATGCACCTGTTAACAGATAGTTTGGCCCAGTCTTCCTGAACAAACTGCTCCAGACTGCAAGTTTCAGCTCTTTACATAGAATGCCTTGGTAGTCCTGCAATTTCATTGTGTCCAGCACAGATTCAAGGCACCCTGTGCTAGATGCAGCAAATCAGCCCCGAAACATAAACAAGCCTCCTTTGCGTTTCACTGTTGGTATGGTATTATTTTCCTTGAAAGCTTTATTTTGTCGTCTGCGAACATAGAGATGATGTGACTTGCCAAAAGTCTCATCTCTTCAAAGGACACTCTCCCAGAAAAAATGTGGCTTATCAATATGCATTTTAGCAAATGCATTTGCTAATGCAATTTTATATGTTTTCTTTTAGAAGTGGAGTCCTCCTGGGTCTCCTTCCATTGAACTAACTTTCACTCAAAAAGTGACGGATGGTGCGATCTGGAACTGATTTACTTTTACCTTGAAGTTCAGCTTCCATCTCTTTGGCAGTAATCCATGGGTCTTTTTTTTTACCATTCTCACTATCCTTCTGTTTTCCTCTTGCGGCCAGCCCAGGGAGGTTGGCTACTGTTCCTAGGGACCTTGAACTTCTTAATAATATTTGCAACTGTTGTCAGAGGAACGTTAAGCTGATTGAAAATGGTCTTGTAGCCTTTACCATCCTTGTCAATTTTTTTCTTTCTGATCTCCTCAGACAACTCTAATCTGATTTCTCTGGTCCATGTTCAGTGTGGTGTACACAATGATACCAAACAGCACAGTGACTACTTTTCTCCATTTAAATTGGCTGAATGACTGATTACAAGATTGGAGACGTGTGATAATATTTAAAAAATGATAAACTAATTCACTATAATCCAATTATTTATTGATTATCTATTCTAAGGGGTACCAAAAAATGTTTGTAGAATAAGCTATAATTCATCTTTGTTTACAGCTCCCTTGGTCTATTCTATGAAATACCAAAGGCATGCAAGTATACATGATACAGTAGCTTTTAACATCATCACTTCAGGAGTAACGAAGCATTATTTGTAAGGGTACCAACACATTTGACTAGGTCTGTATGTATAATAGATTGAACAATTACTTTTAAAATCCCGTGTAGTTGAAACTGTTTATGGATTTACTGTATGTAGGAGTGAATCCAATAAAACTGACATTTACTAGTCGTTACTGTATAGATTAGTGTTCACGAACAAGATAAGCCAGTTAAGCTTGTCTCTTTAGAGAATTCCAGAGTGCAAAAAGGTGATGTGTATGTACTTCAGAGCTCAGGTACCTCAAGGAAATACTTTTGAGGGATATCCTTGAGTGTAAAATTAGATTTTTTAAGTGGATCTCAAACCTCTCCTCCAGGACAGTGAGCCAATTATTGTGTTTCAACTACCCCCTCTTTGCTGTTCAGGGTTACAGCTAAAGACTGCTCCAAAGAGAATGGATGAAAATATGTATGCAACTCTGAACACCATGTTCCTTAAAACATTTGTTACATACTGCAAATGAAAGAAAAGTGGAAGCTCACACATTTTCACTATCAAAACAAGGTTTGTGAATCAGACTTGTTTTTATAGTTACTGCTCTTTCCTATTTCCTGTAAAAATAATTCTGACTGAGGCACATTCCATTGCTAATGTTTGTTGATGTGGCGTGTAGGAGAGACCTAACCGCAGGTGCGTTGCGGAGTCTTTATTAAACTAGTGAACATTCCAAAAGGAGGAGAACAGAACAAAAGGGAGCTCAGTAGCACACAGGCAAATAATAAAAACCACAAGGGCACAGAGAAACAACGCATCCTCTGAAATATGAATGCAGCGCGAGTGCACAAGCGCTCTCCACTCACATGTAACAAGAACGGACACAAGGACAACACACAGGAGGGATTATATGCCTGCTCAACAGGTTGCACCTGAATTATGGAAGGGCACGTTCATATGACATGGGAAACAGGACAACACACCACACCCAGAGGTGGGGGCGCGTCCCTAGACGGGGACGTGACAGTTGATATGTGGTGTTTTGTTGACAGTATTTTTATTTGTTCTTGCCTAGACATTAACAAAGCTAAAGATTTGTTAATATGACAAATGTAGCCATTGCATTTTTTTCTTTGAAAAGTTTCCTCCTCATAAAAATTTAACAATATTGGCAGACAAGTTAACTTTTGTATGCCGTAAATGTAGGTAACATTTGATGGCCATTCATTTGATAGGTAATTTTGTGTTCATAATTAAGCATGCACACTTATAGGCTTTAACCATTCATTGTGTTCCCTTCAACTGTTTTACACAATTCTAGGCAGTGTTGTTAGAATACAAAGATGTTGTAGTCACATTTTCTGAATGTTTACTGTTAAATATAGGATACCATAATGAAGTGGTTATCAGACCTCTCTTCGTGGCCAGCCTGCCAGTCATTGTGTTTAAACTACCCCCTCAAATAGTCTTTTGCTGTGGTAGTTCAGGGTTACAGCTAAAGGCTGCTCCAAAGAGGATGGAAAAGTATGCAACTCTGAACACCATGATTTTGACAATGACATAGTTGCGTTTTAACCAGTGTGGGGGCATACTACAGGTGACTAAAACTTGTGTGCCAGTGCTTCCCAAACAAAACAAATTATGTAGCCAGTGTACAAGTTTGCATTGCGTTAGTGTGTAGAGGCCCCCAAAAACTGCATTCGGTACACTTGTGTAGAAGTATGATGTGTGATGATTTCACAAGCAATTAGAAAGTACCCAAGGACCAGAGATACAATTTCCTGGAGATTCCCTTCTGTTTTATCAAAATGCATGATGGGAGCTGCAGACAGAGTGGGGTAGAATAATAGACAGAAGACTGAGAAGCACAATTAAGCTTTTAATTTTTTTTTACGGCTTACAGTGCCATGCACATTTCCCTGTATATATATTTATGATCGATTGAACGATGACAGTGTTAATCAGATATTTATTTATATATTTATTTTTAAATGATTTGTGGATTTACTGTATGTAGTACTACAGGTATTAGTATTTATAATCTGTTTATTTTCATTCTGTGCTGTATATATTTTTTAGGCTTTTTTCACATGCCGAGTTGTAAAAATATGTATCAATGATGACTGAATAGGTGTTTTACAATAAATTAAGATTTATTTAATTGGAGATTATGGTGTAGTACATTCTTTTAAATGTAGAGGCCTAAGCCTAAATATGAGCGGTGGCCTGATGGTGGGTTGCCAGCGGGTTATTGATATAAGCCAGCATCCCGGAAGCGGACGTATGTTGTTAAAGCGTTGGCTGCCATTGGTGGGTCGCTGATAAAACAATCAGCAAAACACCAAGTAGCTGATGGTGATACCAGTTGGTGGGCCACGGACTTTACCACCAGGAGACCTCTACTGGCAAAAAGGTCACATGCTAGCTGGGTAACCTGCAACAGTTTGATGCAACAGGGAGATGCCAAATGAACTTCAAATAGGTAGGAATGCTAGGCATGTTTCATTTATTGCGTGTTTCTCTGGGCTATAAAAGAACAACATGGATCCTGCCAACACCGTTTTACATCTTTTCACTTTCAAAACAAGTTCGGTGAATCAGACTTGTTTTTACAGTTACTGATCTTTCATATTTCCAGTCAACATTTTTCCAACTGATGCACATTCCATTGCTAACGTCTGTTGATATGTAGTACTTTGTTGACATTAATATAATTTGTTCTTGCTTAGACATTAACAGAGCTTTACGAATATGACAAATGTAGCTATTGTGTCCGGAGAGAGAATGGTTCGCCCCTGTCAAAAAACAAATCTTTGTATGCATTAATTTGATAGCCATTCATCTGTCAGGTAATATTTTGTTGATAATTGAGATGCACACTTATAGGCTTCAACAACCTATAGAGGTCTGTCTAGCACACCAGTATACACCTCTTTCATAGTATGTGATAATCGTAGTATAAGTTATCCAGTAAAATACTGTACTTCAAAATACTTTGACATCTGGACTTCAAATGAATCAATTCAGCTTGCCAAATAACACAAATCCTCTTTTATTTCTGCTGAAATGTCCTTTAAAAGTTTAAAACCCCAACAATGACATTCATATGTGGTAACACATACATCTTTTTCAGACTTTATATTACATACCACAAAGTTACAATAGTAAATAGTAAAAGATAACCATAGTTTTCAACTATCCTAAATACTACATCAGCCTGCTAGAATAGCTGAGATTCAGTTATGAGTTATCAGTTTGTGTGCCGTACCAACATTTTCAGTGGCCCCACCTGGCCATATTAATTAAACATTTCTAGGACCACCAGTGGATGAGGTATAACAACACTTTATTTTTGTGTTGTTCCTGTTCTTGTTGTGTGTAAACACTGTGTTGTCCCGTCATAATACAAGCCTACAACGTTCTTGTGGTACTTTCTGGTGCAAAATAAATACCACCCATACCAGATTATGCTTATCTTCATGAGCTTTAGAATGCACCGGGTGGAGTCTGTTTAGTTTTGAGTAACATGTTTGTCATAAGTATGTCTTTGTTCCTCATGCAAGATGGCCAAACAGGATGAAATCTGTTCTGAGATCTATCTGGGGATCTATCTGTGTTGGGAGTTTTTGAGACAAGATCTTAAGGCTTGGCACTGTCTGTCTTGTTATGAGGTTTCTGGAATGGGGAAGCTGGTGGCTTACTGTTAAGTCATGTATTATATACACCTGCGTCAGACCTAAAGTTATTTTATTTTTTTCCTTTCTTTGTATTTTCATAAGCATAGTTGTCAAATTTGATGTGCTAGATGAAATGACTCAGCCTATTTTTACATTGTTCTTGCATGCATCACAAACTTTTTTACATTTGCTTTACAAAAAGCAAATTTCAAATTTGACAAAACATTGTATTTGTCACATGCTTTGCTAAAATCTATGCTTTTATTGGACCCAAAAAACAGGTGTGGCAGTAAGAAGTTCTCTTATTAGCGTAACAATCGGGTAATGGCTGTATCAATGGTATTAAAATGCATGTTACAATTGTTCATAGCCTCTCCAATTATATTTATTGTTCGGGATCACTTAGAAATGTTCTTGTTTTCAAAAGAAAAGCAATTATTTTCCCCATTAACCCTTCTTTTGTGTTCTGGTGGAATTGGACAGATTTTTCTTTAATCTCATTGTCATAAGGTTCCATGACTTTGTCCACACAGAGCATCTGTACACACAACACATTTAGGTGATTTTTATAAAAAGAATTGTACACCTGTGGTTTCCGGTTAAAAGTGGCCATTAGAAATGAATGGGTGAGACTCAAATTATGGACCCCCACAAACATGGGTTTTTGAGGACACACAAACACACAGAAAAGGGCTGTAGTTTTTCAGTGGAACAACAATGTATGTAACAAGATATAACATGTTTATGTTTGGTAAAATGCTTGTTGAATTTTTTAACAATATGGAGTCAGTTCTACCAATTTGAATACGTTAATACATTTTTTATAAATAAAAACAATGCTTTAATGCAATATTTCAAATGTTACTATGGAAAACATCAAGTTTCACTTTATATTTACTGAGCATTTACTGGCACGTACTCTTATAATAGAATGGCGACACGTTGGTCCATAGATGTGTTGGCCTACAACTTGTTTTTGGTGCGGATGGAGGTGAATCTAGGTTGGGAGCTTGTGAGTATGTCATGGGGAAAATCTTCAAGAGGAGACTATTCCTAGAAGAGTTGGGGAAAGCCATGGTGGCACCCCTCATATAAAGGTGCCAACAACTACCTCTGCTAGATTGGTGAGCGACATTCAAGGGCCAGAAGCAAGATCTATGGCTGCCAGAGACAGTAGAAAGAAAAGAAAGAGGTACAATCTGTGTGCAACAAGAGCTCAATCTGAGCGTTAAGTGCAATAAATGCAGGTGGTACCTGCAGCCCAGTCAGGTTGCACAGGCAGTCCAGCTCCTCCAGGATGGCACATTTATTGGTGCTGTCACAACGTTTTGCTGGGTCTCCCAGTACATTCTCAAGAGCATGGAGGAGATACCATGAAACCGTTACACAAGTAACGCAGCACCGTGGAGCTCGATTGGCATTCGCCAAAAAACACCGGAATTGGCGCCCCGTTTTCTTGCGAGGTACACTTAAATCACACTTAAATCACACATCGGGTCTCGATATAGGAAATGTATTTAAGACAAAATGTTTTACTGTACATTAAATTGAGAACAAAGTGACACAACAACGGTCAATTCAAACCAAGGAAGGATAAGGAGAGAGCAATTGTCTATGGCCACCACCTGCAAGAGTTTGGGATTATCTTGCCCCTCCAATGCCCCTGTTGTCATATTAATTTCTCCTAAAACAGGTGACATTGTTTCACAATCGCTTATGCTTCCAAACTGGATAGATTCATATGCCAGAGGTGTGATTTAATTTGTGTTAAAATACGATAATTACGTGTTCCCTTAATTTACTTGAGCAGTAAATTAACTTGATGTTAATTCTACTGTGAGGCAAATATTCATAAAGTTATTCCTGTAAATGAGTAGGTGTGTTCAAACCTTTGACTGGTACTTGTATATACAAGTCAACCTTAAAAAGGTAAACTTAAAAAGGTAAAAGGTAACAGGGTTGATGATTTGGGCCCTAAACTAACCAATGTGATGAATTGAAAGACACCACATGGTCAGCTCTGATGGCAGGTTTTCAGTAGTTTTTAACAAACTTTAAATATATCTTTTTAATTATTTCACCTTATTCTACTATGTGAATTCAAGGTAAGAAACTTTAAATAAATTATCTTTATATCTTAACGTCAAATATAATGGTTATTTGAAGCTGGACAACAATTTCATTGGACATAAAGCCCAATGATGGCAATAATGTGTTACTTTTCATCTTATATAATGAGAAACAAACTCATGATATCACACCTGGAAGTATATATGCTTAATTCATATTATATGCAAATATAACAGAGGGACCCAAAGATCTCCCATTTGTAGAACGACAAATGTGCGAAAGTAGTCTTAGTAGTAGTCTAAACTTGATTATGCATACCACCAATTGTCCAACCGGTTTGTCATGTTTATTTCTCACTCTTTCTTTCCCATTGGCTGATTATGGATTTATCTTCCTCAATCGAAGTTTTTCCACTTTGGTAAAAGTGCTAATATTAGATAATATGCATACAATGCTTTACACTTTACACAAAACCATTTTTAACTTTAAAAAAATATATATTATTATTTAAATTATATTTTAAAACATTCAAATGAATTTTGGCAAGGTGACATTAGTTAAAATTATTTGATACTTGATATTTGAAAATATTGTGGAAAAGAAATTGCAATAGCGAAGATGTGTTTACCTTAACTTTGTCTACAGTTTTGAACCATTACATTTGCTGGATGAAGAAACCATAAATGATGGGTCATTGTTGTAAATCTGAAGGATAATGAAAACCCCAAAATAATGTTACAAACATTACAGAAAAAGTTATACAAATGCATAGATTAGACAAGGAGTTGAAAGGTGTGTTGCAAGGTGTCTTAAGGCATCTGACAAGTGTCCAAAAGGTCCCTTGTTTTAATCCCCCAACCGACAAGGTGTAAACTATGTCATTCTCTCCAACCATAATTGTTCCTCCTCCCCCGTAACATTCCGCCCAGAGGAAAATACAAACAGTTTTGTTATCAGCATGTCAAAAACAAAATTTTTAAGGCACAGAATATCCCCGGAGCACAGTAAAGTCCATTCTAAAATAAACATAAGGAAGCAAGCCTAAATTATTCCCATCATTTCGCTACTATTGGTGGTGGCAGTATCATGTTATTCGTTGATACAGGTAAGGATGAACCAAGCAGCTCATCCAAGTACTGAGGTTGATTACACATGTTAAAATGGCATTCTAGAACCTGCGGATGTAAGCAACTTGATTTTTTTGTGTTTTTAGGCGATGGTGCACGTAAAGTTTAAGTGGTGATGCTTGAATGACGCATTTCTCTGCTGGGTGAAGCCATTGTTTTATGAAAAACATGCAATTGTTGGTAGACAGGGTTGGATTCTTATCATCCAAGTTAGTAACAGCACATTCAGTCTCAGAAGTTTTTTTCTTCTGCTAACAACCATAACAACAGCAAACAGAGATAACTGTTGCTTGGTAAGATGGTAAAATCTATTTTAGATGCAGTATATTAATTGTAATTATGGCAATGTTTATACACACATTAATTGTTATTTTGCAGGTATACATTGAGTTTTTACCCTGTACCAACCCAAACATGATGAGCTGCACCTTAAGCTCAGGTCTGGCCCAACAACATAACAATAAACCAAATGTACACTGCTCATAAAAAATCAGGGAACACAAAATATACATTAATATAGGAAACACAGTTAGGTGAAAAAATTAGGACACCCAATAAAATATATATTTTATATATATATATAAATATGGAAATTTCAATATATGATATTTCTTTTAAACAATATATATAGTCGCATGTCGCAATCAAGTTGCATGGTGCTGGGCTGTGAGCACATGTCCCACTCGAGGATGTCTGGCCTTCATGCCACCCTCATGGAGTCTGTTTCTGACAGTTTGGTTCGAAACATCCACACAAATAGCCTGATGGAGGTTAATTTGTAGACCTATGGTAGTGCTCCTCCTGTTCCTCCTTTCACAAAGGAGCAGATATCTTTCTGCTGCTGAGTTGATGCACTTCTATGGCCCTGTCCAGCTCTGCCTGTCTCCTGGTATCTACTCCATGTTCTTGAGACTGTACTTGGAGACACAGCTAATTTTCTTGCAACGGCACGTATGGATGTGGAGAAGCTGGACTGCCCGTGCTACATGAATGGGCTGCCGGTACTGCCTCACACTACCAGTAGTGACAAGGACACTAGCAAAAATGCAAAACTAGAGAAGAATCAGTGAGGAAGGATAAGGACAGAGAAATGAACAGTGGCCACCACCTGCAAAACCATTTAATTTTGGGGGGGTTTCTTGCTTTTGCCTCTTCTGTGCAACTTTTGTCACTCTCATTTGTACCAAAACAGATGACATTTATGTCCCTGAAGTTGTATTGACTTGGTGTTATATTGTGATAACTATGTGTTCCCAATTCTTTTTTCAGTGCACTACTGTACCATTCACTAAACCATCTTGCTGTATTAAATCGAGCTATATTCCTTTACACTAAAGTCGACAAAAACCAGCAGAGAAGGCAGCAAGCAGAGTGATGAGAGAAATTGTCCCTTATCAGTATCAGAATACTTTATAAGACATTACAATACATTCATAGACTTTATCTCTTTATGTTTATGGATTTCTAGCATGTTGCTAGATTATTCTGGAAGGTTCTAATACCCTAATATGACAAAATAAGAAAAAACACCTTACCTGAGCTAGATAGTTAACAGTAATATCTTGACTGTGTCTCGCTATAAACAAAGGAAAAAACTACTTGGGGAAAAAAGCATGGCAGGCCTATGTCAATACTACACAGGCTGTACTACACAGGGCAAACATGGCAGTTATTGTTTCATAGACATTTTAAATTAACACTATAGTTTGTTATAGGCTTCTGGCTGGTTAGCTCCTGTTTTGTAATACGAACTGGCTGGATTGGATGTAATGGATAAGTGGTTGGTTACAATTGTCACATATTGCTGCCACAACTTACAAGTTACCTTCCGGTGGCTGAGTGTGGTCCAGCAGTGTAAAACAATCTGCCAAGAGTAATGAGGAAAACATTTCTTAAGTAATCACAGATGAACAAGCACGGAACCCCATCAGTAAACAATACACAACATTTCTATTTCTTCTAGACAACCCTACCAAATCATGTTTTTCCATCTCTCAGAGGATTTCTTAAGAAATGTGACGCCAGGACTACAAAACATATCTCACGACAGATTCAGACTCTTAACAGGAGTGGGACAAATATCTCACACCTTCTGCTGAAGGTAATAGCCCAGTTGGTCATGGCTGATATTTTCCTAGTATAAAATACATGTTTTTCTACTTTCCCACTCCTGAGTAGTGAATAAGTTAAGATTAGTACAAACGTGTTAAACAAAAACCCTAATACACACTTTACATGGATATGTGCAGTAACATATTCACATTGACAATATTTAGAGAGTGAAACTGCTATCAAAAACCTATTTTTCATTTCATTTGTGTGAACCAGACTCTAACCCATTTCTCTTCTTTTAACACACACACACACCCATCAAAAGTGTTTTGTATGCAAAATAAAAATAACCTTGGATTTTCAGATCCACTTATCTTTCTTCCTGACATATTGGGAAAAAAGTAATATTTTGCTTTAGTTATTTTCTGCTAAGTAACTGCAACATTTTAAACAACAACAAGGACTTTATTATGCTTATTTATTTTCTCCTTTGTCCCCCTCCTTTGGATGAAACTTTCAGTCACGGATGATGCTAAAGAATTTCAGCAGCCAGACGGGTCCCACAAGTCCATCAATTGGTCCACCTGCAAATTATATGATGTTTCAGACCTCACAAGCCACCTCCCCTTGCCAGTAAATCATGTTCATGTTCAGTGCTTATCTAAAAGCAAGAATGTCTTTCCACATCTCATTTGAGTAGGCTACAAATGCATGCTATAGCTGAGAAAACAACTTGGATATAGGACTATTTCTTTTCAGGTAAGACACAGCTGCTGTAAATGTGATGACAATGATTAACAATTTTAAAGCAATTGCCTTTTTACAATACAAAGTAAGCCTACATATGCAATTAAAATCTGGCACGTCTGCACCATTTCATATTAACCGGATGTCTTTATTCAATTTGTTCTGAGGTTATTTCGAAAAGTGTTTTGAGTTAATTTAAAGGACCTCTTAGACGTTGGTGTCAATGTACAAAAGAAATACATGCTTTGGTTTTATTTCTACTTGTGCCGTCAAAGTTTGAACTATTAGAATATCGGTACCATTACTGAGGGATTTTTGAAACATATCCCATTCAAAGTATGGTTCTTCTATAATGTTCAAATCATTGTGACTACATTTTAAGATGTTGAGTTTCACAATACATTTTGGATGCCTTTGGATGATTTCAGCTTGATGTGCAAAAGAAGCTGGTTCTTTGACTTCTACTGGATTTGTGCCACTTATGTTGTGCCACCAAAACAATGCCAGGGAAACTAAACCAAATAATGGATTGATTTGGTCAGATTTAGCAACAGTTCAAATACTACGTGCAGATTATGTAAACTAACAATGAAATATACTGTAAGTTAACCGTCTTTTTAAGATTTGTGCAACATAAATAAAGTTTGATTTGATTGAATCATAAGAGAAGAAAGTATCTTTTGATAAAGGTTTTGATAAAATGTGCCATTAGCAATCATTTGACAAGAATTTGCTAAATTTGATTCAAATGTGAACAAAATGGAAAGGAAGAAAGACTGAAAGACCTTAGAGTCACTTTAGACCTCAGAGTCACCCTAGAATAGATGATTGTGACATTGAAGTTGCTGGACCAGCTTAAGTAACTTTCTAGCAAGTGAACATTGCGACATAGCAGTCCTATAAGCTTTGCGTCGTGGCACCACAATACTCCACAGGACTCTGCTTACGGAGAAGGTTCAGGACCATGGAGATTACGACCAGAGACACTCTTGAACACAGCTCACCTCCCCAGAAGTCCTGCTTACTGCCTGTCGGCCCCAACAGGGTGCAACCAAGTTAAGCCCCATCATTGCAGCTGCAAAAGAGAGGGAATAGAAGGCTAGAAAGAAGAAAATATGTTGAAATTGGAAAAGATAGATGAATAAGATTGTATATGGATATGAGTAGTTATATTTAGATAACAAGTTAATGCATATGGTGCATGATGGGAAGGGGTTGAGTCAACTGGTTATGCGTTGAGACTTAGCTCCCCACACGTGAAGCTTGGATACATCCATTATGATGTCAGGGTTAATGACCATGTTGCAGAGTCCACCAACTGCCCTGTCAGGATATAGGAATTTGAAGTAGCAAGAGTCTGTGCACTACAGCTGGACCCCAAAAAAGAGATGCACGGTTCATGGTGTGAAGAGAGTGGAAGAGAAAGTGCAGGGTGACAACAAGCAACCTCTTAATATACTAAATGTGGTAGTTAAAACAAAACAAAAAGTTGTGTTTATAGCACAAGTGATAAACTGCACTGAGCAAAGAATGAAGTCGAAGAAATTGGCTATAATTGTTTCTGTGGCTGAGCAGTTTGTGGGGATCCAGGACTTAAAAACTATAGCGCTCCAAGGGGTATTGTCAGAAAATGTTGGAATTAACCTTTTTTTATTTGTGCACTCAGTTATTTTCTTGCAGTTATGCAATATTCCAGTAGGTGGCGGTGTAAGCACTTTTAAGTTGGACTTGGATCCACCAATGAACATTAAAGATGGGTGGGGAGAATAGACAAGAGCCTGTCTATGTTCTCCATAGTTCAAGGAAAAGATTATGATTCAGAACCATGACATTTGTGCAAAAGTATCAATGTACCTATTCAGTGTTTTGTAAAAGTTCCTTTGGGAGCGATCACAGCTTTTTGGGTACGTCACCTCTGCCATTTCTTTCAATGACAATTTCAGCATGTAACACAAAATATAACCCTGTGTGCTCTGTGACTTTCACGGACACATACACTTACACTTCTGATGGCACCCAGAGGAGTAACAGCATTTTAAGCATACATTTTTGGCTCATCAGTGTATGTGAAACTGTAAAACACAATTCATAGCTCGAAATAGTGGCGCACATGCTTTTGAGTAGGTAGCGCCAACTCTTCCAAAAGATATATGAATATGCAAAGTCACCACCAAATTAGGTGAACACACAATGTGTACCTGCATGTGGCCTTGCCTACTCCATTGTGGTTAATGTAAGCTGCAATTATAATAAATTGGCTGCCTAATTGAGCCTGTATTGATGTTACAGGGGACCTAAGTGGAAATGGCGAGGATGGGCCTTCTAATGATTCTCCTCCTGGAATTAGGTAACATACTTTTCGTTTTATGTGTTTTTTATTCATTAAATTAAATTTAACGTGTGGACAGTTCTGTGGGTATATCTTTGTTCAGGACATTCGAGGTACAGTTGTGGTCAAAAGTTTACATACACCTGTAAAGAACACGTATGTCATAGCAGTATGAGTTTCCAATAATAACTGCAACTCTTATTCTTCTGTGATGTAATCATTAGAGCACATACTTCTTTGTCACAAAAAAACGTCATGAAATGTGGTTATTTTATGACTTTATTATGGGTCTTCTGAAAATATGACCAAATCTACTTGGACAAAAATATCCATATAGCAATTTTAATATTTGGTAACAGTTGAGCTACATTTTTGGGTTTTCTGACACAGACTTGTTTCTTCAGCAAAGTCCACATGTTCTCGATAAGGTCAGGACTTTGCGAAGGCCATTCTAAAACCTTAGTTCTAGTTTAGAACCTTAGTTTAGAATTCTTTACTACATTTGATGTATGGTTGGGGTATTTGTACTGTTGAAACACTCAACTGCATCCAAGGCCCAACCTTCTGGCTGATGGTTATAGGTTTTCATGAAGAATTTCCTGAAGAATTTCCTGAAGAATTGAATAATTAATCCTTCATTATTCAATTCCCTTTCTGTAAAGCACCAGTTCCACTGGCAGCAAAACTGCCCCAAAGCATAATACTACCACCACCATGCTTGACGGTAGTTATGGTGTTTTGGTGGTTAAAGGCCACACCTTCTCTCCTCCAAACGTATTTCTGGTAATTGTGGCCAAATAACTAGATTTGTGTTTTATCTGACCATAACACTTTGCTCCAGAAGCCCTGCTCTTTGTTCATGTGATCAGCAGCAAACTTACGTCAATCCTTAAGGTGCCGCTTCTAGAGCAAGGGCTTCCTTCTTGCAGGGCAGCCTCTCAGCCCATGGCGATGTAAAACCCACTTAACTGTGGACACTGACACCTGTGTTCCAGCAGCTTCTAATCCATTGCAGACCTGCTTTTTGTGGTTCTTGGTTGACTCCTGACCATCCTGACCAATTTTCTCTCTGCAGCATTTAATAGTTTGCGTGATCTTCCTGATCGTGGCAGTGACACAACTGTCACATTTTAAGAAAACTCATTATAAAGTCATAAAAGAAACACATTTCATTACAGTTTTTTGTGACAAAGAAAAATGTCCTCCAATGATTCCATCACCGAAAAATAAGAGTTGTAGTAATTATTGGAAACTCATACTGCAATGACATACATGTTCTTTACAAGTGTATGTAAACTTTTGATCACAATTGTATGTGTTAATGAGGTGTGGCAGAACCACTAATTAAAGGGGAACATTTTTTGTCTTAAGAAGTGACCTCAACCGGTCTCACCCTGTGTCACACATATCACCATCAATGGTCGGAAACAGCTGTTTAAATGGTCTGAAACAGCTGTACCTGTTATTTTTAAAACAATGACTCATTTGCATACAGGGACATTTCAGGTGGAAGGAAAGAAAATTCTGTGACAATGTAGACTGGAATATACACTTATAATTGTTTTTCTTTTAACAGGAATAATTTGGACAATAACGTCACAAACAACAACAGGTAAGGTAACTTCCTATGCATTAAAATGCCATCTACAGATTGTTAACTCATTGCAACCCTGTCACATTCACACTTGTTTTGTAAGAATATAAGATAATATAAAAGAATACGAGAAAAAGGCAGAACCGCAGTAAGTTATTGATTATAATTGGACAATGTATTTGCAGCAAGTTGCCGCTATACTTCATCATAAATGCATTTTACTTCATTACTATACTTTCATATTTGTCATTTCAAAACCTTTATTTTATGCAAGAAATTGTTCTCGTTTGTAGGGGCTTGCATGTTTGTACAAAGCCTTTCTAATATTGTTTATTTATTACTTATATGGGAGGTGTCAGCTAATCTAGGGTGGTTTAGGGTGGGAAGAATAATGGTGCATAGGTCTACAGCCTGTATGAGGATACTACACGTCAATCCAAATGGATGATCTTGTAAAAGAAAAACTAAATACAGTCCGATCCCAAATTATTGAAACCCTTCATAATAATGATGGGGAAAGCGAGACACCAAAACATTTTAATTTTGTTTGAGGGCTAATGTCCAGGTGAGAAAAAAATATTAAGTTATGCTAGGGGCAGTGATGTGGAATATTCGAAACAACGTTTTTAATAGCCTATATGCTGAAACAACTAGCAGATTCGAATGTGGTCAATATTTTTATTTATTTTTTGCCTGAACAACCACCAACTGCCTGTGGTTACAATGTAAAACTTTTTAAGTGGTTAAGAGTGGCTTGTTGTGATCATTTTACTATTTGGAATTTCTATCACAGGCTCAATCATTATACAAGTGGATATTTTACTGGTGGACTTGTAAGTGAGATGCATCAGGGGTATCTTGAAAATAATGACAGATTTTAAAATAAAGGACTGAGTTTTTGCTGAAAAGTAACCCATATTTGAATCTCTTGCTGCAGCATACATGCAATTAGTCTGTGACTTAAATCATTGAACCAACTAAGGTTACAGTTGTAGCTAGTACACCAATGGCTAAAATGCCCAGCATATATAGTCTGGTAATAGCACATATTCATTATATGTAGCTTATTAGCTTGACCAAACCAAGCAGTAGAGTTACAACATTCAAACAGAAAAGATATTGGCATGTGCATATTTGTTGGCATCCAGGCTGATTCTATGCATAAGCAACATAATCAGGAGCTTTGTGCCCCAAATAGCTGGGGGGCTATGTGAGAAGGGACCCCAAATAAAATGTTGTTTAGGGCCCGCAAATAGCTACAGCTGGCAAAGGTTGGCACATCTAAAATATAACTTTATCTCAAGTTTTTGTTAATGAAAGACTTCTGAGGATATTTGGATGTGTCATCTTTTCAGTTCATGTGTCTTATGATTGTGCTTTTTTTCTTTAACAAAAACACTTTCACCAGCAGCATAACACACTGGAAGTTAAGTAAGGTCTTTACTGGTCTGTCTTTGACTGGTTGCTGCCAAAAGTTTTTAAAGTTCTACTACGCATGAAACTGTTGTTAGTTGTATCACATCTATGTTGCTGCTGAGCTGGAAAACCGCATAGTCTTCCTGCCTGGGCCACGCTGCTAGCAGGTCAAAAAAATGTATGAACTAAAAAGAAATGGTGTATAATAGTCATTATAGCCCTTTTCGCTGATAGCACTTTCTCTCAGTTTTTACCTGTTTCGCTAATAGAGTACTGTTTATTTTCCACAGAACTTTTGTGAATTTTACCTAAAAATGTTTGTCTGAATAAAAAGTAATTAACTATCAACTGTATAATTACAGACAATTCTACAAACCCAACTCTTGATGCAACTTCACTTCTATCCACTACGCCAACCCCATCAACACTGGATTTTAGCACAACTTCAGCTTCAAACATTTTCTCCACAACAC
>JACXGK010001001.1:48071-81249 GCA_016801125.1 Novumbra hubbsi
TTCAACTTCAGCTACAAACATAGTCTCAGCAACATCGACACCTGCCATTAACACAATTTCAGTGGCAAACATTGCTTCAGGAACACCACCAACACCACCTGTCAATGAAAGTTTAGCTACCTCCACTTTGTCAACACCACCAATTTCAACGTACATTGCAACCTCAGCTACAAACTTAGTATCAGCAACATCAACACTTGGTTTTCACACAACTTCAGCTGGAAATGTTGGATCAGGAACACCACCAACACCATCTGTCAATGAGAGTTCAGCTACAACCATTGTGTCAATGCCACCAACTTCATCATACAGTTCAACTTCAGCTACAAACATAGTCTCAGCAACATCAACACCTGCTCTTAACACAAATTCTGTGGCCAACGTTGCTTCAGGAACACCACCTGTGAATGAAAGTTTAGCTACAACCACTTTGTCAACACCACCAACTTCACCATCCATTGCAACTCTAGCTACAAACATAATTTTAGCAACATCAACACCTACTATTCACACAACTTCAGCAGTAAACGTGGCTTCAGGAACACCACCAACACCACCTGTCAATGAGAGTTCAGCTACAACCATTTTGTCAACACCACCAACCTCGCCATCCATTACAACATCAGCCACAAACATAGTCTCAGCAACATCAACACCTACTCTTTACACAACTTCAGCTGCAAATGTTGCTTCAGGAACACCACCAACACCACCTGTCAATGAGAGTTCAGCTACAACCATTTTGTCAACACCACCAACCTCGCCATCCATTACAACATCAGCCACAAACATAGTCTCAGCAACATCAACACCTACTCTTCACACAACTTCAGCAGTAAACGTAGCTTCAGGAACACCACCAACACCACCTGTCAATGAGAGTTCAGCTACAACCATTTTGTCAACACCACCAACCTCGCCCTCCATTGCAACATCAGCCACAAACATAGTCTCAGAAACATCAACACCTACTGTTCACACAACTTCAGCAGTAAACGTAGCTTCAGGAACACCACCAACACCACCTGTCAATGAGAGTTCAGCTACAACCATTTTTTCAACACCACCAACCTCGCCATCCCTTGCAACATCAACCACAAACATAGTCTCAGCAACATCAACACCTACTCCTCACACAACTTCAGCTGCAAATGTTGCTTCAGGAACACCACCAACACCACCTGTCAATGAGAGTTCAGCTACAACCATTTTGTCAACACCACCAACCTCACCATCCATTACAACATCAGCCACAAACATAGTCTCAGCAACATCAACACCTACTCTTCACACAACTTCAGCAGTAAACGTAGCTTCAGGAACACCACCAACACCACCTGTCAATGAGAGTTCAGCTACAACCATTTTGTCAACACCACCAACCTCGCCCTCCATTGCAACATCAGCCACAAACATAGTCTCAGCAACATCAACACCTGCTCTTCACACAACTTCAGCTGCAAACATTGCTTCAGGAACGTCACTAATTGTCAATGGAAGTTCAGCTCCAACCATGCTGTCAACTTCAGCTTCAAGCACTCCCTCAATGATCCAGCTGTTGTCAACGACTGTTACTACTGGTTCTCCAACGACCACTACAACACCCGCACCACCTACTAGAACACCAGAGATTAAGTTGGTGTTCAAATTGCAAGAAAAATTTACAGAAGACTTGAAAAATGCATCTTCACCCCAATTCCAAGAATTAGCAACCAATGTGACGAAAGCGGTAAATACAATTTCATATATACATATATGCTTCATTATTTTTGGTCACTATCTTTAAAGTCTATTCAATTCACTTTCGTAAATACAATGTTAATTAATGGCAACCACAATGCACTGTAAACCACAAAATTAAAAAATAGTTTATCCAAAATACATTTTTAAGACAAATTACCCTTAACTTGTGTCCAAAGACCCATCTCAATAATACACATTATAAACTGACTAGTTTGAACCCAGAATGCAAATTGTAAGAAATAATTGATATGATACATACAAATATCATTAGTAGGACAAACTTATTAAGTTTAAGGCATATCAGTTGTGGTCCATGCAGATTAATTCTGTAATGTAACGTCAGGAGAAAGGGTTACGTGCTTCAGTTTCGCTGTACGCCTCCGCCGGTTTCCGGAATAGTTGAGACGATGTTGGCTTCCCCAGTAAAGGTTGCAACCTTCAGAGAGGAGATTGTGGAACTCCTGGAGAAGTGACACAGTATGTGTGCTCTATGGCAGCAGGGCCGAGTTGCTCCCCACCCCTGCCTTCCTGCCTAAGGTGGTGAAAACGACGTTTCACTCCACGGAGAGGTTGCATCACTTGTGTATGCTTTGACACAGTATGTGTGCTCTTTGTGTTTCAAAGCATTTCAAAGCATTGTCTGTCTTACTGGTTGTGTGAAGTGATTGATCTGGCATAGGTGGCGTAGGTCTGCACCTACAGACTTACTTCAAGGTGCATTCCACACGGGAGCAGCAGCTCCGGTTGCTTTTTTTCAAGGTGTGAGGCTAGAGAACATCTGTGAAGCAGCTCCTTGGGGGATGCTCGTAATCTGTTAAATATCCGTTACTCTCCAACTATCTCAACATAGCCAACATACACATCGTCAAGATATTATGTTGAGTTTAAATACACTTCAAACTGCCTTCAAAGAAAGTGTCCATTAGTTCCTCCTAACCATGACAAGAACATAATGCTGTACATTTGATGGAACTTTTGAATAGATTGTTTTTTGTTTTTTATTTATTCTTAGATAATGTGTTTTGTGATTTGAGTAAAATGTCAACCAATGCAATTATTGTGCTATTAATGCTAAACTAAACTATTTAAAGCATTGTATATAATAACAATAATACAATAACACGTGTTTGAAATGGTTTCTTATACTCCTTCTTATCTTAACAGCTAGACAATATTTATAGAACCAAATATGGATCACTTTTCAATAGCACCAAGATTACAGGTTTCAGGTAAGTGGCTTTGGCATTCTGTCTGTACTTAAGTCATGGCTTTGTTTTAAATCCAATGTGGTAAAATACAGAGCCAAAACAACAAAATGTTGTTACTGAATAAAGATTTCTGTATATCTGTTTTTCAGCGATGGTTCGATTGTGGTGGAGTCATCGTTAATTTTCAACAATGCCAGTTCGGTTCCTAATAGCAATGACGTGAGAACTACTTTTGTACAGGCTGCCAACAACACTAATTTCTCTCTCTCAGTGAACACAAGCTCTATTTCAGCATCAAGTAAGACTCAATTTTATTTTATAATCTATCAAACAGACATATTGTTACCTGTGTTGTACATTATGGGTAATTTCAAACATAATTTGTTGAATTTTGTTGCACCATTTAATGGGTTAGGGTTTTAGCAATATACATATAGTCACATGAAAACCTAAATGGAAGATTGTTTTTAACATATTTGGACATATGGATATGTAATCTTCACTTTAACACTCCTGATATATAAATTTACCCTAATTTAACAAATTACACAAAAAGATTATACATGGCAATCATTTATTCATCAATGATCAACCAAGATGCAATTTCCAACGCTTAAAACACAATCCCTATTGCCAACTTCATTAAGCCTCTTACATCAACTCAGATGTTTGCTTACTCTTCTATTTATTACTGCTTCAACTGTGTCATGCTCAAGGGCTTTCATGAATCCACTGCCTGCTTTAGTCCTCCTGCAGCATTTTGATAGGATTGAGATTTGGACTTTGACTTTTGACCTAAATATTTTCTTTTTGAGCCATTACAGTATGTTGTAGTTTTGTTTTGTTTTTGCCATCATTGTCCTGTCGCATGATTCATGTCAGGTTCTGCTTCAGCTTTATGACAGATGGCCTCAGATTCTCATTAAGAATTAACTGTTACAGTACAATATGGAATTCTTGGATGAATAAATCATGGCAAGCTGGCAAGGCCCTAACAAAGCAAAGCAGCCTAAACTGTAACTGATAATGCCATCAGATCCGTGCTTTACACTTGGTATGAGATTCTTCGTCAGAACGTCAGTCATGTCTTGAAATTCTTTTTTGAGTGCACAGGCTCCTTCCTTCCTGATCTCTCAGGTAGGCTAAGTCTGTGTAGTCCCTATCTGAAATTTTAGCAATGCACTTGATTGCTGCAAGAAAGGCCCGAAGATCCCATGATGTTTCTTGGATAAGCAGCTCTTTGGTCAGCTGAATTTGGTGCGACAACCCTCTGTGGACCCCCTTTCCAGTGGACTGGATTTTTGTATTTGTGTATGATCTGCTGGACTTTGAATTGCATGGAAAATACTTTATAGCCTCTCTCACTCTTGGGAATCAACAAACCCCTCAGGTAGGCTTTGGCCTGTTGTGTTACCACACCCCTTAAATACAGAACCAGACAATGATTTAAAACTTTATTGAAGATTGGACCCTCAAACATACACACCAATTATTATTTGCCCTCGTTTTAAAGAACCTGATTCTATAACAGCATATTTATGTGATGGTAAAGGTAGGAACTAACGTATTTCAGCATAAAAAAGCCTTTTAATTGCAAACATGGTTTAAAATGTCGTATGAACGGTTCATTCCTCTTGTGAATTGTTTATTGAGTAACCTTCTTCAATTCATGTGGTTGGAAGGTAGCTCAAATATCTATGTGTCCAAATATATAAAATAAAAGAAAACTTTTCAGAGGGTATACTAACTTTATCAAAATACTTTGTGTATGTGTATACACCGATCAGCCATAACATTATGACTAATATTGTGTAAAACAGCCCTGACTCGTCAAGGCATGGACTCCATTATGCCTCTGAAGGTGTGTTGTTTTTTCTGGCACCAAGACGTTAGCAGCCCTTAGGGACGTTAGGGCCCTCCATAGTTCGGATGTATTTTTTCAGCCCATCCCACAGATGCCCGACTTGATTGAGATCTGGGGAATTTGGAGGCCAAGTCAACACTTTAAATTTGTTGTTGTGCTCTTCAAATCATTCCTGAACCATTGTGGCAGGGCACGTTGTCCTGTTGAAAGCGGCCAATGCCATCAGGGAATTTCTTTTCCATGAAAGCGTGTACATGGTCTGAAACCATGCTTAGGTAGGTGGTACGTGTCAGAGTAACATCTACATGAATGGCAGGACACAGGACAACAGCAGAACATTGCCTAAAGCATCATACTGCCTCCGCTGGCTTGCCTACTTTCCATAGTGCATCCTGGTACCATATGTTCTCTAGATAGATGACGCACATGCACCCAGCCATCTATGTGATGTAAAAGAAAATGGGATTCATCAGAGCAAGACACCTTCTTCCATTGCTCCATAGTCCAGTTATGATGCTCACATTCCCATTGTAGGCACTTGTGGCAGTGGACAGGGGTCAGCATGGGCACCCTGGCTGGTCTACGGCTACACAGCCACATACGCAACAAACTGTGATGCACTGTGTGTTTGGACACCTTTCTATCAGAACTAGCATGAACCTTTCAGAGATTGTTGGATTGGACCACTTGGGCCAGCCTTCACTCCCCCTGGTACATCAATGAGCCTTGACCGCCCATGACCCTGTCACCTTTTCCATCCTTGGGACACTTTTGATAAATATTGACCACTGCAGACTGAGAACACCCCACAAGAGTTGCAGTTATGGAGATGCTCTGACCCAGTCGTCTAGCCACCACAATGTGGCCCTTGTCAAAGTTGCTCAGATCCTTACTCTTGCCCAATTTTCCTGCTTCTAACACATCAACTGCGAGGACACGATGTTCACTATCTGCCTAATATATTTCACTTACTTAGGTTCCATGATGATGGGATTATCAGTGTTATTCACTTCATCTGTCATTGGTCATAATGTTATGGCTGATATATATACATATTTTTATATGAGTAATGAGGCATAGGGGGAATGGTGTATGGCCAATAAAGTATGTCTAAGAGCTGTTCATAGACACAATGCATCTTTGAGTGCTTGGACTCAGCTCATAATACTACATACCCCAGATGCCTGATGAGCAGTAAAATGTTTTGTGATATCATAACCATGGTATATAGTCTGATATGCCACGGGTGTCAGCGATTCAGGATTCAATCTTATATGTATAAATATATCTAAATATACATTTAACAAAGCTGTACATTTAGTACACTTACAATCCTTTGCATTTGATATAGCTGAAGCATATTGTTAATTATTGGTGGTGTACCTAAGTGTTAGTGTAACTCCCAAAATATAATTCAAGTATAAGTATGTGCTAAATCTAAAATGTGTTCTCCACTGAAATATGATTATTACAGGTGTCATTACAACAGATGCTCCAACCACAGTTTTAACTTCAACCCTAGCCACTGTGCCAACAATATTCCAATCCTTGAATGAGACTTCAAATCCAACCATTCTGTCAACACAACCAACACCAACTGCAATCGCAGCTTCAGATCAAACAAATAACTCAACAACACTGCCTGTTAGTTCACCTTCAGCTCCAACCAATACGCCAGCACCCCAAATCACAACAGTCAACGCAACTTTGTCTCCAACCAATACATCAACACTGCCTGTTAGTTCAACTTCAGATCCAACTGATATGTCAACACAACCAACATCAACTGTTAATGCAACTTTGGCTCCAAACAACGTGTCAACACCAACAACATTACCTTTAAGTGCATCTTCAGCTCCAACTACTATGTCAACACAACCAACACCAACTGCGAACACAACTTCAAGTCAAACCAATAACTCAACACCAAAAACACTGACTGTTAGTTCATCATCAACTCCAACAAATATGTCAACACCACCAACATCAAGTGTTAATGCATCTTCAGCTCCAAGTACTATGTCAACACAACCAACACCAACTGTGAACACAACGTCAGGTCAAACCAATAACTCAGTACTAACCCCACTGACTGTTAGTTCATCATCAACTCCAACAAATATATCAACACCACCAACATCAACTGTAAATGTAACTTTGGCTCCAAACAATGGGTCAACACCAACAACACAACCTTTAAGTGCATCTTCAGTTCCAACTACTATGTCAACACAACCAACACCGACTTCAAACACAACATCAGGTCAAACCAATAACTCAACACCAACAACACTGACTGTTAGTTCATCATCAACTCCAACAAATATGTCAACACCACCAACATCAAGTGTTAATGCATCTTCAACTCCAACTACTATGTCAACACAACCAACACCAACTGTGAACACAACGTCAGGTCAAACCAATAACTCAATACCAACAACACTGACTGTTAGTTCATCATCAACTCCAACAAATATATCAACACCACCAACATCAAATGTTAATGCATCTTCAGCTCCAACTACTATGTCAACACAACCAACACCAACTGTGAACACAACGTCAGGTCAAACCAATAACTCAATACTAACCCCACTGACTGTTAGTTCCTCATCAACTCCAACAAATATATCAACACCACCAACATCAACTGTAAATGTAACTTTGGCTCCAAACACTGGGTCAACACCAACAACACAACCTTTAAGTGCATCTTCAGTTCCAACTACTATGTCAACACAACCAACACCGACTTCGAACACAACTTCAGGTCAAACCAATAATTCAACACCAACAACACAGACTGTTAGTTCATCATCAACTCCAACAAATATGTCAACACCACCAACATCAAGTGTTAATGCATCTTCAACTCCAACTACTATGTCAACACAACCAACACCAACTGTGAACACAACGTCAGGTCAAACCAATAACTCAATACTAACCCCACTGACTGTTAGTTCATCATCAACTCCAATAAATATATCAACACCACCAACATCAACTGTAAATGTAACTTTGGCTCCAAACAATGGGTCAACACCAACAACACAACCTTTAAGTGCATCTTCAGTTCCAACTACTATGTCAACACAACCAACACCGACTTTGAACACAACTTCAGGTCAAACCAATAATTCAACACCAACAACACAGACTGTTGGTTCATCTTCAGCCTTGACAACTAGTGCTCCCACTACTCAAACACCAGCCCCAACAAAACCAAATGTTCAGCTAGTGTTCAAATTGCAGGAAGTTTTCACAGAAGACTTGAAAAATGCATCTTCACCTAAATTTAAAGAACTAGCAACCAATGTGACTACAACGGTAAATGTATATTTTTTTGTTATTGAGTCTTGTGTTGCTTTTTTAAAGTCTATTAAATGTATTTTTATTCGGATTATCAAAACAAGCACCATGTTCTGGACAACATTCAATTGAAGAACAGTTCATCCAAAAATATTTATGTTAAATTACCCTTACATTATATTAATAGGTTATGAAATGACAAAAGTTGACAAAATTCACAGTTTTTAATACCAATTAGGATGTACGCAACAAATAAGAGCTGTATCAAGGCACTTAGTGTAGCGTTTTGCTTTAGAACAACTCTGAGCCATGGTATATCAGTCATATACTAAGCCTGGTTGCTTCATTTATTAAATATTTGAGCATTTTAGGATTGTTGAATAGCATCAATGGACATAGGTGATAATCTGCATAATGCTAGACAGTAACCAGAACGAAATAATGGATACCTTTATGAATGAGGTAATTTCACCCTGGATCGATTTTGGAGAACCTAATAATTTGAAACCATGTGTGAACCAATGACAGTAGAAAATGATTAAAAATAATGTTAACATGCTTTCCAGTGGTTAATGTAACTTCAAAGAATGTATACTGAACTTCAACAATGATACCAAATTGATGAGCTTTTTCAGACGCATACCGAAACATGATGCTGTACATTTCATCAAGTATTACATCTATTACAACTTTAAATGTATTCTTAGATAATGCTTTGCTCTTATGGTATTTTGCTTATGGATTAACCATTGTTTTGTAAGGAAGATATCACTCATACTTGTGCTAATCCAGATATATCTGGTAGGTAAATTTCTTGAAATAACTTTTTATCTTTACAGCTGAACAAGATTTTTAAAGGCAAGTATGGATCACAGTTCAATCGAACAGATGTTAAAGGTTTCAGGTACGTGATTTTGCTGTTCTTTATCAAAATATATTCATATGGATACAGTATGTATTTAAAGATATATATAATATATATATATATATAATATATTATATACAGTGGGTGAAATAAGTATTGAACACGTCACAATTTTTCTCACTAAATATATTTCTAAAGGTGCTATTGACATGAAATGTTCACCAGATGTTGGTAACAACCCAAGAAATACATACATACAAAGAAACCAAAACTGATAACTCAGAAAGAAGTTTCTCCATACAGGAGGCGTCTTGAAGCTGTCATTACTAACAAATGCTTTTGTACAAAGTATTAAAGAAATATCAGTAAGCGTGTTCAATACTTTTTCCCTGTGTCATTTCACATTATTACACATAACTTAATAGTATGTATTGGATTTCACCCGCTGTATATATATATATAAGTAGAATCAATGTCGTGCCTTAGAATTTCAATTTAAAAATGGCATGGAGAAAATACAGCGCGGTCCATAAGTATTTGTACACTGACACAAGTTTGTTTTCAGACTGTCCTCCAACACATTGGATTTTTAATGAAAGAGTGATTAAGAAGTTAAAGCGCAGACGTTCATCACAGAACCTTGTGAGATACTGCCATATGGTCCATCCCATTTTATCGGACCAAAGGCAGTTGGACAGATAAACATTAACCTTATATAAAGTAATCATATTTAGTACACAATTCTGCATTTGATTACAGACTGAAGCTTGCAAAACCGTAGATATCACTGGATGCTGGGAATCTTCCATGGTGATGTTTTGCCTGGCCTGTACTTTAGCCATCTTCAGTTCCTGATGTTTCGCAACAGTATTTACTTTCAGTATTGTATTCAGCAAATAAAATGCATGCTCTTTTGGATTCGGATTCGTGATTGACTTGATAGACCAGAAAAAAAAGAAAAAAGTATTTCTTTAGTAGCATGTTTGGGGTCATTGTCCAGCTACAATTATGAGGCATTAGGTTGGATCTGAGCAGACAAAATGTTTCTGTGAACTCCAGAATGTGTCCTATTGCTCCCATACTGCACTTTAACCACATCAAGATACTATACCATCAAATTCAAAGTGCTTGAGTACCTAAACTAAACTAAAACAAACAAACTTGTGTCACTGTCACAAATACATGAGGCCTGGACTGTGTCAGCACCATAATGCTGTACTTTTCTGGAATCTAAACCAGAATGATGACAATTAAAATATGACATTTTTCATTTTCATAGAACAATTTTAAACGATTAGCTGATTACATTATTTTCATATATGTATGTTCCAGTCCGGGTTCGATTCAGGTGGACAGTGTACTCGTTTTCAACAATGACAGCGCCGTTCCGACTGACAGTGATGTGGTTACTACTTTCGTACAAGCTGCCAACAATTCAAATTTCTCTCTACCAGTGAACATAAGCACTATTGTGGCAATAAGTAAGTATCTGATATTATTTGCTAATCTATCCATAGAAGCACACTGTTACCTCACACACCTTTGTCGTTAATAGTATCTTTTATTGCTTATATTGCTTTTTTATACACAAGGGGTTGATGAATGTATGTCTCTTGTGTTGAAAAATGTATACCTCCCACAAGTTGTGGGTAGTCTTCTTGCAAGTTCTTGCTAAAACGTGTTATCCTTCTGATCAACTTGTGCAAGGTTTTTATTTAATATTGAATTCCAGTTATTGCAAAGTTAATATGTAGAACTTTGCCCTAAGTTCAATATTCAAAGGGAACCTCACCTCCATCCACCTCACCCTCTATTCACATGTTCATCAACACCTCTGCCATTTGCATAGGTTTTCTTAAGCTATGAAAGTGAAAATTATCAAGGTTGTAGTGCCTAATTAGACACCCCAGTGGTTCCATCCTAGCAAAGTGGACTTCCTTAATAGACTACATTAATTATGAGCTTGCGCATTTTCACACAAAATATTGGCCAGTCATGCTTACGTAAAGATTTAGTTTATGATTGATTTAAAGACTTGACACCTCCACCTCTTAAACAATTTGTGTATTTGTTCTAAAAATTAGATGTTCCTAATGAAACTTATATCACGTTTAACCCCATTTCAAAATAAGCCGCATGAATTGCTATTAAAAACAGAATGCAATGATGTACAGGTCATGAACTATATATTTAATGGAGAACCATCCAAAGACAAAATATCAAATGTTGAAACTGAGAAACTTGCTTATAGAAAAATACATTCCCATTTTGAATTTGATGACAGCAACATGTTTCAAAAATGTTGGGACCGGGGCGTGTTTACCACAGTGTTGCATAACCTCTTCTTTTACCAATGCTCTGTAAGCATTTGGGAGCCGAGGAGAACAGTTGCTGTAGTTTTGAAAGTGAAATGTGTTCTTGCTTGATATAAGATTTCAGCTGCTCAACAGTTCGGGGACTCCTGTGTCCTTTTTTTATTCATAATGTTCAAATGATGTAAGTGGGTGATAACTTTGAAAAAGACACCCACCACAATTGTAACCCATTTTACAATGATTATTACAGGAGACGTTCCAACAGTAGCCCCAACTACCATGCTCACCAGTACCGTAGCCAGCAATGTTTCATCAAATGCATCTGCGACACCCACCACAAACATCACCAACCAAACATCACCTACCAACTCCACAACCCTCACCACAATTGTGGTAACAAGTAAGTCTATGATATTATTTGCTAATCTATTCATACAAGCTCACCGTTATTACTTCACACACGTTTGTCGTTCATAGTATCTTTTATTGCTTGCATTTCTTTTTTATAAGCAAGGGGTTGATGAATTTATAGCTCTTGTGTTGAAAAATGATACCTCCCACAAGTTGTGGGTAGTCTTCTTGCAAGTTCTTGCTAAAATGTGTAATCCTTCTGATCTACTTGTGCAAGGTTTTTATTGTATTTTGAATTCCGTTTATTGCAAAGTTAACATATAGAAATTTGCCCTAAGTTCAATATTCAAAGGGAACCTCTCCTCCTTCCACCTCATCATCTATTCACATGTTCATCAACACCTCTGCCATTTGCAAAGGGTTTCTTAAGATATGAAAGTGAAAGTTATCTTGTGACTAATTAGACACTCCAGTGGCTCCATCCCAGAATATTATGTTTCTTTATGTTGTCTATATGTTACCAGTAGCAGGATCTTTGCACCAAGCAATTACATGTTTAAATGTACTAAATAAAGCTAATGCTGATTCTGGCTAGCTGGCAAATTACAAATCAAAAGCAAAAATAATATTGTTGCTCAATCTCCTATAGATGCCGTAAATTCGTTTACTAGGTGTTGATAGATGCAAGCTGTGCTAGCAGGATGCTGAAAGGGCTATGCAACATAATTGTTTAGTAACTTTGCCAGCTAAACCATAAATTATTTTGATTGAAAGGGATAACTTTTGAATAGATTTATGTAAGAGTTTACATTGCAGGCTATCTGCCTTAATGATGTAAATAAAAAATATATTGTATTATTATACATTGCTCATAAAAATGTATGGAAACCTTAAATAACCAATTTAATAAAATACATTAAAGATTGTGAACGGGCGTATACTTATGTTGTGCGTTGTTCAGGTCCCGGAACGACACAGCGCATGCATGAGTTGTGATGAACCAAACAAGAGACGAGGAGTTAGGTTAAAGGAGTGGGGTCACTCCATTTATGATGGTGCTCTTCATTCAGCACAATAGGAAATTAAATCAGCCCCTAAACAAAAAAAACACTGCATATAAATTCACATATATAATAAACGAGTTCAGGAAGCTTGAACGTCCTCTCTGGATGACAGCCTCTCCTTCTCCGAGTGTTCTCCTTCTCGCTCTCCAGCTTGGTCTGCATTAAATAGAGCAGCTGAGCCAATTAACAAAGTGAATACAGCCGTGCGTAATTCTCAGCCATGCCACCTGCGGAACGACCAGGTGAGGGCGCCCCGCTCCCGTTCGCGAGGTCCGCACCTCCACAAGATCAACTTCTTTATTGTACATTGTGTAACAAAATGATGTAACAACGATAAGTGAAGCCAAAATCATCAACCAAATGTATGAGGGCTGGATTCAAACACGCACTGAAAATCAAAGTAAACAATCAAAGTCACTGGCGGTTTCAACTTGCACAAATGTCATCATGTCAACTCATAACGTGACTCAGTAGTGTGTATGACCTTCTTTGTACTCCCAACAACGTCTGAGCATGCTCCTGATGAGATGGCAGATGTTTTCCTGGGGGATATCCTCACAGACCTGGATCAGGGCATCACTGAGCTTCTGGACAGTCTGTAGTGCTACTTGGCAGCAGCGGATGAACTGATATGTAACATCCCAGAGGTGTTCATTTGGAGTCAGGTCTGGGGAATTTGAGGGCCAGTCAATGGCATAAACGCCTTTGTCATCCAGTAAATGCCTACACACTTTGGCCTCATGAGGCAGGCATTGTCCTGCACCAGGAGGAACCCATGGCCCACTCTACCCACTAGGATAGACATGTAAACATAGAAAGTATGTGCTTATTTCAATAATTGTAACCCATTGATAATATATATATACTTTTTACAGGTAACCCTCCAACAGTTGCTCCAATAGTTGCCCAAAACACATCTGGAACCCCCCTCACCAGCCTCACCACCCTCACCACCACCACCACAGTTATACCAAATGACCCTCCATCTTCTACTGAAGGAACCCAAAGATTTCGGTTCAGTCTCAACCAGGCTTTCTCCTCAGATCTCAACTTCCCGACATCTCCAGCTTTCCAACATCTGGCCAGCATAGTGGTCACAGCGGTAAATAATTAGACTGTTTAAGTTAAATACAGTGTACATTACATTACAGCAGAGAGAATGATATGAGTGTGTATTGTTAGATCCACAGATTATTCAGGTAGAACATACTATACTCTGGGACCTCCTGTTTGAGAGCTGTGTTGGGATTACATTGGATTTAAATAAAGCAATTAGCTCAAGCTGTTGATATTTAACCAAATGGGATATCTATGTTTACGACACAAAAAACTGCTGGGAGGCACTTATTACGTATCTATGAACAAAATATTTACTTAAAAAAAAAATTACTGGAGAGTTTTTCTATTGTTTCTAAATATTAACTGAAATTGGTTGACTTAGCTTGTTGTGATCTATCTACACTTTGTAGCAACTTGGGTGCTGTGAGCTCAATTGAGGTAGAAGGTAGATCTTTCTACCCCAGTGGTTTTTAACCATGGAATTGCAAACTGACAGCTAACTGCGAGGCACTGACATTACCATGGCACAATTCAGGGGCAAAATCTACTAATTTCGGCTCATCATGGTTACTGTTAATTTGGTAATTGTATGTTTCTGTTATTCAATCTTCTATCGCAGGTGAACAAAATTTTTAGGAACACCCCAAACTTCCGTCGTTGCCTATTGAATTCATTCACGTAAGTATACATTTGGAATCCTGTGTGGCTTAATTTAAATGAAGAAAGATATGGCAATAATGATTTCTTAGAGTTGTCATTTTTTTCTCCTCCTAAATAGGAATGGATCTGTAGTTACCAGCATGACATTAGTGTTCAGCGACTCAGCTTCAGTTCCTTCTCTAAGCAGTATAATCACAACTTTCTTAAACAATTTAAACACCAACGAACTGAATGTAGTAACGGGTAGTATTTCTGGTGAGTATTCTATTCACTAAACATGCATAATATCAATGTAAACATTTTAACAGAATCATTAAAGGACAATCTACTGACATGAGTAACTGAAGCATATCAAAATGTTTCCCCATTTTCTGTCTATTCAGGAAGTGCTCCCAGACTAGCGACCTTCTCTCTGGCTGCCTTGCCTCTCACCTTGACGCTAGTAATGGTACAGCTGCTGGCTAGCTAATTACTTATAAGAAATGCTGCTTTGGTGAAAAAGCGCATAAACAAACCTTGCTAACCTTATTAACTGGTAATAATATATTTTATGTAAATCTTCCTCTGTACTGAATATACACAGGCAAAACCACACGAAAATGTAAAATGTTTTATCATGTATGATATCTGAGACGTCAATTAAAGTGCAATAACCCTTTAAAACAATATTAAAGCGTTCTCCTCACGCTAAACAAAATTTATGACTGAAGCTATGTGAATTCCTTTCAAATTTGAAGATGAATGCCAGAAATGATCATCCCTGACATTAAAATGATAGTTGACTTTTAGATAAAGTCTATAAGTGTGCATATAATTTTTTTAAGCCAAACTCTTGTTTGTAGCAGACTACATCTGTTTTTAGTGTGACAATTTAATGACAATTTGCATGTGTTATTATTATTATTATTATTATTATGCACCTGTTAATTATTAGCTGATTGTAACTCCACTTACATTTACATTTGCAGACCTGTATGATGTTCACTTATTGTTATTTTGGGGAATGAATGTCTACATTGCAATCTTCTATATATTTCTTATAAAGCCTATTATGTATTTATCTTTGTTAGAATCAGGTTAAAAATGTTGTACCATAAAAAACAAACAAATATAATTATAATATTATTTTACATTTTGGGGGTCAAATGTAACTGGGTAGTAATGTGGGTAATCCCAAACAATGCTATGTTATCATCATATTGTTAAATAAACTTATACAATTCATATCCCTGCCTTCTTGCATTTTTGCCATCCTATATGAAGTTGAATTAAATAAGCGTAGTCCAGGCATTAGTCTAGATTTAAAAGATAATACCGATTTTATCTGTCTTTTAACAAGTCTGCAGCTGTAGCACTATTAATAAACCATACTAAGCAAATGTTCATGTGTTAAAATAACACTGTTCAGAGCAAACCAGTCTTGAATTCTAAAACTGTATAGTGTTAAATCATATTTCTCAGAACACCATGTTTTTAAGATGAATCATGTTTTCGCTATTTGTTTGTAAAAGAGTGACATAATTTAAAACTGTTTACAATGCATATTGTTCCCTGTGCTCAAGTCCAGTTAAGGTCCCTATGGTTTGGGACACCAATCCTTAAGTCCAACAAGTCGATTTCACAACTCCTTAAAGCTGAGAGCTGATATGGTGCTCCAGAGTAGAGGTTCACAAACTGAGGGGCCCGCCCCAAAGGTGGGGCGTGAGGCTACCGTTGGGGGGCGCGAGTCAAAAGCGAAAAGGAAAAAAATATGTCTGGGTAGTCTGGTTATGGTTTGTGATATCTAGAAAAATAAGATAAATTGTTCATATTACCTTGGATGTCTCTAGGGGGCGACATCATTTTAAAAGCTCATATTGGCCCCTTTGTTTCAACTCCTTAAAAAACCCTCTTGTTGGAGCAATTTTTCTAGCCAGTGTGCTAGCAAAACTATTTTCAGAGAGTGTATACAGTGGGGCAAAAAAGTATTTAGTCAGCCACCAATTGTGCAAGTTCTCCCACTGAAAAAGATGAGAGAGGCTTGTAATTTTCATCATATGTACACTTCAACTATGACAGACAAAATGAAAAAAAAAAAAACGTATTTTCCACCATAATTTGCAAATAAATTCATAAAAAATCCTACAATGTGATTTTCTGGATTTTTTTCTCATTTTGTCTGTCATAATTGAAGTGTACCTGTGATGAAAATTACAGGCCTCTCTAATTTTTTTATTGTGCCTACTCCACCGGCACAATAATATAGCAGCATAAAAACTTTTGTCTGAGACAGGGGGGTCCAGGACCCAACAGGCAAGAAATCAATCCACCCACATTGCCAGGCATCAGCCAAAGTGACATTGACTAACCGCAACCACCCTATGTGAGGGTCATTTTAATGGATTTAATTTCAACTTTGTGTTCATTTAACCCTGTGTTAGCTTAATTGCTGTGCTTTTTCAAAGAAAGTAAGGCAAACGCAAATTCAATTTGTTATATTAACGTGCTCTCTCGTATTCATAAAACAGAGATTGTGACCAGTTTATCCTTAACACCTACATAACAACAATCTCCTCACCAACGTAACACCATCCATATCTTAAACTGAAGCACATTTGGCCAGAGGCCACAAGTGATAATAATCAACATGAATTACAAATGTGCAGCATCATATTACAAATCTTTTTTTGGGGGGAAAATACTTTTTTTACGCAATATCAATACAAAATAATTCAAACACTTTACTAATCCCTCATTTAACTGAATAAAACATGGTACATTAATTCGGTTTGGTATTTTATAACTAAAAACTATTTTATGGTAAGAAGACATTGGTTTTATGCTGGAAAATATTCATAAGAAAAGACTGACACCCCAGCAGTGTTCTCACGAGTCTGAGTCATGCAACACCTGATTTGATGAAGATGCAAGAAGAAACAGGAAGAACTAGAAAGACAAGAAGAAAAAGAAGAAAAGGAAGAACAAGAAAGGGGAAAAGGGAAGAAGTAGAACAAGAAAAGAAAGAAGAAAAAGAAAAGTAAGAAGAGTGATGAAGAAGGCCACATCAAAAGATGGATTCACCAGATAAAAATGATGCACAGATAACATGGTGGGATAAATTAATTAGTAATAAGTAAAAGAGATAAAAAGAAAGGGAGCAGTACTTCCATTCCAGTAAGGGTGCATCCAAAAGGTATGAAGAATTAAGATTCTACTGATTATTACTCTGCATGTGTTCACCAAAGAAATTAGTGGTTGAAGCAAATACTTTTAGTCACTAGCATCAGAAATAGTGCCTTCAAAGTGTTCCGCCTGAGGCTCTTGAACTGCTTAGCATTTTCAACATTATTGAGGCCGGTTTCAATTACTGCACATTTTTCTGCATGAGACATGGACATTTTGGTATACTATACAACATACCATGCAACACAATGTTGTTACATTTTGTTTATTTACCTTAACATTGCACATCTGGTACTTCTCATCACCAACAGGAATACAGTTTTAGCATGACGCTTTATGTATTTACTCTGGATCTCTAGTTAGACAGACAAACACAATGGCTATAATGCTAGATCCAGACATATTGTTAGTGCTGCTCCAGTTATCTCTGGAGCTTAAACACATAATATATCAAATAATTCAATAATAATATAAAAAAATACAATGTAAGATGGAAAATACTTTTACTCAGTAGTTTTGTATGAAATATAAGAAACTAATATATTTTTAGGACTTTTTTTTAAGGGTGCTACTTTTTTTTAAGGGTGCTACTTTCGACCTGACTATATTATATGTTTTATGCAAGAAAACATCATGGTGAAGTCCATTCCTAGACACCATTTTATTACATTTATATGTGAAATAAATTATCTGAGGCTTCGCGTAAAACCAGTTTGGGAGATAACTTATGGACGGACCTCTTTTTCAGTCTGACATTGAACAAACATAGATTATAGGAATGCACTAAAGATGAAATTGCTGAAATGGATGAGGAATGTTTAGGTCATCAATTACAAGGTCTTGACAACAAAACAGAGTTACATTGACTGCGTTCGTTAGTGATTTTCACCATTTGTGAGGTGACAGAGAGACGAGACAGTCATTTTTTACCTTTATACCTGATCGACCATTGCCTTGGGAGTCAAATCTTAATTCAAGTTTTTCAGGTGAGTGGAAATTTTGACATGCAATATATTGAAATCAGGGTAGAAGAAGAAAAAACTAACAAATAATTCTGATATTCCAGCATCACTTGATAGTTATTCGTCATTATCCAAGTCATTTTTTTCATCCTGTGAACACAATACTGCATATTCAGAAAATAAATCAATCCAAAGAATTGGAAGAAATCCAAAATGCATTATTTAAAAAAAAGAATCTGAAAAATACGTATTTGATCAACTTTCATGTGAATTTACAAGACATAAGCCGCTATACATGCCTGAAAAACTGAGTTTCATTCAAACGTTTTAGAAAACCTTCCATCCCAAAAATGTCCCACTTCTTTTATTCATTGATGATGTTACTGCTCACGGCAGAAGTAGGAAATACAGAAACATTTTGTCTGCTCAGATACAACTAAATACCTTCAACGCCACTGAACGGCCAGGATAATGACCCCAAACATACTGCTAAAGCAACCAATATGTTTTAGGGGTAAAAAGTGGAATGTTTTTGACTGGCCATGTCAATCACCCAACTTAATCCAATTAAGAATTGGTTTCACTTGCTAAACACAGGGCTTATGTTTATTTCTCCAATTACCTTTTGGACTATATATTCATCCTACGCTGTTCATGTATTTAAAGACACAACAATTAAAGCTGACAGTCTGCACTTTTACCTTTTTGTGATTGTTATATTTAAATTGAATGTGCTGGAGTAAAGATCCCAACCACACAATGTGTCACTGTCCAAATACTTAGGACCTGCTTGTGAGTAGCTTGAAGGGACAAGTTGAAACAGCAAGATGTCATGTCATAATGTTAAAAATCCTAATTAATAAAATCAACAAAACTGATCTCTGAAATTAGGATAATTTGCAATGCTAGGAGGGAGCATTATATTGTCTGGTTGCATCAGCAATTTTGATTTTTGATTTTTGTTTGCAGTAAAGACCAACTATGAGCAGATTAAACAATTGTAAAGAATCAGGATACACTACAGAAAATTAGGGAATTAAGTACACTGTTTTTAAGAAAACTTAAATCAAACATCAGGTCTCGAATAACTAAATACACTAAAGATCAAAATCTTTACTGTGCATTGTGTAATTTGTTGAGAACAAAATGAAGTAACAACGGTCAACAGAAACCAAAATCACCAACCAAACACCACATCTAATTAAATAGCTGAAATCACAAGCTGTTCCATCTTCCGTCATGGCAACTCATAATGTGACTCAGTAGTCTGTATGCACTCCTGGCAACATCTGGGCATGCTACTGATAAGACGTATGGTGTCCTTAGGGATCTCCTCCAAGACCTGGATCAGTGCATCAGTGAGCACCTGGACAATCTGTGGCGCTACTTGGCGGCATCAGATGCGCCCATACATAATATCACAGAGGTTCTCATGTGGATTCAGGTTGCCTTTGTCATCCGGAAACTGCCTACACACTCTGGTCACATGAGCTGGGTGAATGTCCTGCACCATGAGGAATCCAAGGCCCATTGCACCAGTGTCTGATGATGGGTCTGATGATTTGATTCCAGTACCCAACAGCAATTAGGGTACCGTAGGCTAACACGTGGTGGTCTGTGCAACATTCCAATTGCCTACCAGTACAAAACTACAGAGGAATCAGTCAGGAAGGAAAGAGCAATTGTCTTTGGACAACATTTCTTTAACTTTTTTGGGGTTGTCTTGATGTTGCCTCTCCATTGCACAAAAAACAGGTGAACTTTTTTGAGCAGTGTATTTAAATTGCTTGACATCACTAATCCATATACAGTGTATTGTATTCACCACACAAAACAATGAATTAATCAAATATTGAATCAGTCATCTTCCCCCCAAAATACCCTAAATAGTGTAACGATTAAAACGTAGTCTTATACTCAACCAGTAAGTCAATTTGAGTAAATTGAAGTTAGCCATGTGTTACTTGCCTTGGAGCAGATTACCTAAAAAACTATTATTTGCTCTAGAAATGTACCCTAGGCACTTCTGTGTCATTTTTGTGACTGCCTCTCCCAAGTTGAACTCCAGTAACCAGTAACCTTGTTAACTACCCTAACCTGTCTTAGTATAGGTTGATCCAATCATAAATTCAAGTACTCATGAACATGTCATACCCGTAGTATATTTGTCTCATATACCATGGATGTCAGCCAATCAGCAGTAAAGATTCAAGCACAGTTTTTAATGTGCTTTAAAGCATCTCTTCAGCCCATCCATTCAGCTGTGTATGTAAACATTTACACAGTCGTTTTTTAATGTCCACATGATTAGACTGAAGTATATATTTTTATATATTTATTTTATATATGGATAGATACAGTGGGGCAAAAAAGTATTTAGTCAGCCACCAATTGTGCAAGTTCTCCCACTGAAAAAGATGAGAGAGGCCAGTAATTTTCATCACAGGTACACTTCAACTATGACAGACAAAATGAGAAAAAGAAATCCAGAAAATCACACTGTAGGATTTTTTATTAATTAATTAGCAAATGATGGTGGAAAATAGATGTGCGCAAGGGCAAAAGGGCAAAAGATTTAATAGGTCCCGCTCTTCTTGGTGGAGGGATAGATACGTTTTAAAGTGTTTAGAAAAGAAAGAATTATATCAAGTATTTTACATTTTGCATTTGATTTAAGGTAGAAATATAAAAAAATGTAGTCATAGGGCAATACATTTTTTTGGCATTCAGGCACTTAATTAATTCACATTTGGACATTGGTAGAGTAGGAAATCAGAGGACAACGTACAAACATTTTCTCAAAAATCTAAAAAACAAAACCAACATCTTCAAACTACATTCACAAAACCCCAGACTCTTCTGTCAAAATCAAACACTCGCCTCAAAACCATTTACTCTGTTCTCATAATCACACATAGCTTTAAACTACCAGCATTAAACTACCAGAATGTGTTTAAGGTTTTGTCAAAAGAGTGAATGATTCGACAAATTGGTTTAGGCCACTGAGAATTTGGTTAAGAGAATGGGGTTTAGTGTTTTAGCAATTCAGAAAAACTGTAAGTACCAATATTAGTAGTGGTAGTATTATTAAACGTCACCTAGTGTATTCTAATTGCAAAATGTCAATACCCAACAGTAAATAAAAAAGAAAATAGCTAGATTTAGAGTTAACAAGTAAAATGTGCAAAGGTTGTAAATAATTTCACTTAGCAATGCAGGTGTAATATGTCAAGGAGCTGCTATGGGAGAAATAACCAAGCAAGCTAAATAAGAATCCTTACAGTAATCAAGTCCAGGCATCTTAAGCTAAAATGATATGTGGTAATTTACTCTAATATTGTAATTAGGTATAACATCTGTCTTGTTTGTTTCCATTTGTATAATTGGCCTTTATTATTCCTTATCTAGGCTCCAAAGCACAAGGCAAGACCAAGTGCCATTAATTTGGGCCCTGACAATATTGATTTATCATATTGTTGCAAGAATGCTTTGTGAAAAACTCAAAATTACATAATTGTTTGAGAAAATAATTACACTTTGGCCTCTGGTAAAACCAGTTTGGCAAATATTTTCTATACCAATTTGCCTGTCAAACTATCAACAAAACAGCACATAGTTGCAATTTACTGATGATGACTTGTGGAGGAGAAACGTTAAGGAATGTTAAGGTTATATTTGCCAAGCAATACAGTTCATAGAATTATGGGATTTATGATCAATGAAGTTTATTGTTAACTAGTTCCATCTTCTAGCTTCAAAGCAAATAAATATTGACCTATTACATTTTTTTTTTAACATTGCTCAGAGGATGTATACTGTTACGTTACGCTAAACGTGATTTTGATTATCACAACCTGGAGGGCTTTAGACAAAGACAGCAACAAGTAATAGTATGGCAGTATAAAACTTTGCGGCAGAGACGGGGGGGGGGGGTCCAGTGACACTGTGGCCCTATCCGGGGGAGGCAGATAGGAGACACCAATCAACCGCAACCACCCTAAATTAGGGACAGCAGAGTATTAACTCTTGAGTATTGCCAGCAGAGGTAACTCCAGTCACCTTCAAATCCATGGGCCTGACTACATTTAATCATAGAACAAGCTGAAGAGTCTTTAGTAGACACTTGAAAGTTTTAATGAGGTTTCTCCTAGTTTTTGTTATGCAACGATACAATTGTCAAGGTACACTGTGAGACCCTCCTGTATATACTTTATTGTTATTTATACTGGATTGTAAATAACACAAACATATTTGCATTCAGGTCACCCAACCTGTTGAAATATTAACACTGTAAATATAAGCTCTAATTGATACTGAGCAAACCTACGTTCTGTTGTGTTTTGTACTGTTCGTGAGATGATTAAAAGGGAAATTCTATTAGGGAGTAAAATTTTAAGTAGATACACAAACTTTAATAATTTCAAGATTGTAATGAATATAGGAATGCTAGCAGGGATTACTTGACTTTGATAATTGTATACTTATATATAATATAATGCTAAAAGTAGAAAATGTATCTATTTTGTGTACTAGTGTTTTACATGCATAATGTATAAACAAAAATAATGACCAATTTAGTAAAAAACTTTGCAATTAGAAACACCTCATTTTTGCAAAACGGTTTATGTGTCCTGACAAGATATAGAACTAAATCCAGTGTTTTCTCTAACATGAGTATTATTTTTTTTGCAAGTTGAGGTTTTGACAGGTATTGACTTTAGGACTGGCAATAACTTTTACCCTACCCTATTTTTTTGACAAATTTCTATGAATTGTGGTATAACCAGTTTGGCGAATATTTGTCTCTTCTGAAGTCTGACAAAAGAAACAACAGGGCTGATAAATGGATTTCAGCAATTCATTTTTAAAACAGAAAGAAGAATGAATGATTGTTTTTTTTATAGGAGTGTTAACATCAACATCAATATTAACGCTGCAAATATAAGTCATAATTGATGTACAACATAACTACTGTTTGTGAGATGTTAAGTTCAGTCAATAGCATTCCATTTTGGTAGCTTAACCATTCATTTCTCTGCCTCTGAGTATCATGAAAACACTTTTAATATATAACAGACAAATACATATACGATGTATTCAAAATGTATATATATGTACATAGTGAAGGGTGGAACCAAACGCATACATTTTTGTAGAAAACTGTGAATTTATTTGAACAAAACAAACACGAACTGTACACAAAAAACTAAGGGGCTGTAAACTAGCAGGAAAAAACATAACTAAACAGAAAACACACAGTGAATTAACTTACTTAAAAAACATGTAGCGTGTCCACAGTACAATTATAAAACAAACAAAACATGACAATGGCCGCAAACTGAGGCATAGCACAAACAAGTGAGTGGACGAGTGTGGACAAGGACTAGGCTCCCCAATCAGAGGCAACTGACAACAGCTGTCTCCGATTGGGGAGCCCTGAACAGTAGCACGGCACGTCCTGGCTATGAGCCCGAGGCACATAAGATGGCCAGTTGCCCCCAGCCAGGACATGACAATATAACATATTCTGACTCTAAACCAGGGGTATCAAACCGGTTCCGCGGAGGGCCGAGTGTCTGCAGGTTTTAGTTTTTTCCAGTAAATTGGTTCCAGGTTCAGACCTAAATAACCAGATAAGGGTAGACCTAACCAATCAGTGACATCATTAATCAATCAAGTACAAGATGAGAGTAAAAACCTGCAGACACTCGTCCCTCCGTGGAACCGGTTTGAGACCCCTGCTCTAAACGTTTGATTAGAATTTATTTTCTTATTTAGTACTGTCCAAATTTCACTACATGCTTGCCTAGAATCACTTTCTCCTGATAAGGCAAATACCTGACTTTGAGAGGATGTTTATCCCATGTTCATATCTCTAGCTTGATAAATAACGACCTCAGAAGTGGTGGTTTTAATGACTTTGATTTTCTTTTGTCATAAGTTTGCCTTTTGCCATATGTGTTATTTCATAGTTTGGAGTCCTTCACAATTACTCTGCAATGTGGATAATAGTAAAACTAAAGAAATACCCTTCAATGAGTTGGTGTGTCTTAACTTTTGAATGGCACTTATGAACAAACATAATAAAATAACTATGAATTTTGTTTTATGTCCATGTCATGTATATTGGAATTCAAATGTTAGTACACATGATAATATGGTATTTTCAGCAAATTATAATGTACGGAAAGTAAATTATTTTGCTTTAAAATACAGCTACAACATGATTTTGCATTCTGATCTGGAAGTCAATTCTGCCACTGGTTCAGACAAGGAAATTGTAAAAATATTTTTTTGTCAGAGTAGATGCTATGTAAGTTTCTATAAAGATGAGTAGTTAAATTTGTTTTAAATGGATTAGCACCTAAATCGAATAGTCAATATAGTCAAGAATTGTGCTTTATTATGATTATTATTATGGTTTCCATGTATCTGCAATATTGTTCAAGCCCAACTGGTTTCAAGTCAAGTAAACACCATTATAAACATAAAAAGTACAACATATTCTTATGAATTCCAATTGTCTACATTCCTATATATTATCTCAACTCAAGTCATTTGGCTTCATTCCATACTGCTCATCCAACCAGGATATCATGTAGGTAAGTGCTTGGAGGGCATGTACACCTGTTTACTTAAGTAAGCTTATCCGGCTCCCGAACCACCTGAATGAGCTGCTAAAGTGAGATAAGATCGAGATAAGGTCAATCTCTGCTACAGATTAATCTTTGTCCCCACACTATAAAAAAGTATTGCGCCTACTCTACTTGAAAAAATTAAGGCAACTATTTGCATCAGCTTTTTACATATAACCAAGAAGACAGAGTTTTACGTAGGCTACACATACATTTTAGTGTAAAACCAACTTGATTGTATAATTTCCACAGTCAGTAATGTAATGTTTGATTTACTTACATTTTCGAATCCAGAACTGTATTTGTATGTTTGATTTAATTCATTTTCTTAGTAACTTATTATTTTATTTAAGTTCCTAATGTGTTTTTTTATGTACATCCTACTCTAAAAGCTGATGCAAATAGTTGCCTCAATTTCCTGTAGTAAATAATACTCGATTCTGTGAGCTAACAACATATAGAATAGTATGTATAAAAGTACACATACACATTTAAACTTCACTTTGACTTCATTCAGAAATGTGAACATTTCAAATACAAAACTTCAAGGTTAAATGGAAATATCAATGTTGAGAATGTTTTCCACTGCAGGATCTCTGAACATATGACCAAGGAGCAAGTCTTTGCAAAATAAACCTTAAGTTGCACATATGTATGTTTTAAACATTAAATGTAATAACACATAAAAACATTTATTTTAAAATGTAAAATACATTTAACAGATATTCCTTTGAACAATCCTAGACACTTCCTTACACTTAGTACAAGGTTTAAATAATGCAGTGAAATAATGAGTTGTCTAGCTGTGAAGTTAAAGGGGTAGTGCACTTCTTTGCACCTTATAGTCTGATAGTTCCTTGCCCTAAGAGTGGTCCATGGGCTTGGAAAAACTGCTATTCATTGATCAGAGTTGTTTAAGCCACCACTAACATCAGCTAACTTTATCTAACAAAAACAATGGGAGTGAATTAAACAAAAATCAATGTGTGGTCAAATCCTCTCAAAGCAACTACCACGTCAGAAATGAATGAATTTGAATAACCGTCTATGCAATTTTGAACTTTGTCTAATTGCCCCCTTCACTGCCATGTTTTGATTGGTGTTGGTAGTGAGGCTAAAGTTAGCTGAAGTTAGTAATGGCTATTTAAACATCTATGAACCATGAATTACAGTTTCTCCAGGCCCATTGACCCCTTTAAGGTTAAGGAACCATCTGACCCTAAATGCAAAAAGAATATATAAATATTAAATATTAATATAGTTTTATAAAACAGTATCTCAACTCACATTATGAAGGTGCATGCCTCTGCCACACAAGTAATACCAGACAGGACCTCGGCTCCTTCAATGGCAATTCCCATATCCACTGCAATTCCCACATCCACTGGTTGTCATAGTTTGCTTTATTTTTACAATGAGCTAAAACTTTAATTCCAAACATAATCCTCAAACTTCGAGCTAACGCTAGGTAATAGATGTCTTTCATATAACATTCACTCACCTTTGAGCTCTCTAGTTTCCTCTTAAGGCGCAGAATGGACCAGCTGGTTTTGACCATTAGTTTATATTAAAAAGTCTACTGACATAATATTTAGGTAAATGGATGTTCTCAATTGAATTCAGTTGAGATAACGCAGCTTGATAGGTTTAATACTGAATGAATGAATATGATGTTTGTGGAACAAATTAAAATTGAGTAGGGAATTAGAAAAATTCATGTAAATGTAGAAACTAAAATTTTCTTGGTCAAAATCCTAGATTTTTTGGAGATAGATTTACAAACCAACGGGTGATCTTTGACATTGCAGGTGATGCTGGCCTATTCGCATCGCCAGCAGTACAGTTAAAACTGTCATGTAGGGATCCACTGTAAATGCGGCAGGGCATGTATAATTCACATATTGTAGGTACATATTTTGCAAATATGTGTGGTTGGAATTGAACTTGCTATGTGTGCTAAACCAGTGATCTTTTTCTGTAAAAAGATTTACATGAAAGCATTTCCATGAATGTACTTTATAAAGAATGCAAATTGAATCCTTCTTTCTTAGTTGGAGATATGGCAAAAATGAAGATCAGATGGAGCGCTACCCTGCTAGGTGTAGCAGGTAAGAAATGAGCTGAGAAGAAATTTCAAAACCTTTTGTAATTTAGAGAGAGAAACACTTGGATTTAGCATGGAATTAAACTTATATAAGACTAATAACTTCCTTTTTCATTTTCAAACCCATCACATTCATATTTAGTAGAGCCATCTTTGGCTGCAAAACTTCATAACAAATCTTAAAGTATTTTAGGGTAAGTATGTACCTGCTTTGCACACATTCTTAGAATGATGTCAGCCCATCTTTATGGACCATGCTTTGGTTTTAGAGCCACTTTAATGTAGTTTTAACCAAATATTTTTTTAAACAGTTATTTCCCCACTACAGCTTCTCCCCTTACAACCCCATACTTTTCTGCAGACTAAGGCAGGTACCTGTCCAGTATTTCCCTGTATTTAGCTCCATCCAGCATGTTTAAGATGCCCAATTCCTGCATATAATTAGCATCCGCAGAGCTAATGGCAACTCTTTTGAAATGGTGGGGGTGAATGGGGGCAGTCATTATAAACACATGGGCCACCAACTGCAAGAAAAGTTCAATTAGCTGATTATTAGGGAGGGATATGGCTTTTTAAAACTAAAGCAATCTGCTACCGTGTTATTTTGATTATTTATCAATCACATAAAAGTAACTAACTAAAAGTAACAGTGAATAGAATAGGTTCATCTTAAAAGAAAAAATGGACAGAACATATTTACTGCTTTTTATTACAATTTCTTTTTTGATTTTATTTGTACATGTACAAAGTATGTTATGTTATGTTAAGTATGTATGTTAAAGTATAGAACATTTTGTAAAACACAAATGTTTGTACATGTAAAACCTAAACGAACCCCCAAATGGCGCTTGTATCAACAGTACTTATGACAACAACAATCCTGACAAAGGTGTCTGGACTATCAACGAAAGAGGAAACAACAACAACCTCAACTGCTGCCAAGACAAACACAGCTGATCGTACAACAACAACCTCTTTCCAAACAACAGCTGCTCCAGCAACAATAGACAGTGGAACAACAATCACAGTGTCTGCCAAAACAACCACATCGTCTCCGCATACAACCCCAGTCTCAAAAAGAACCGAAGCTGCCAAAACCACCACTGCTGCTAAAACCATAATCGCAGAGGCTATAACAACAACAAAAGCAGCTGAAACTACAATCTCAAAGTCAGCCACGACAACCACAGCCTATGCAGCAATAAACAGAGATGCTGTTGTAATGACCACGGCTGTTAAAACTGAATTTAAAGAGGCTGCCAAAACAATAACACCAGAAGAAACTACAATAACAGTGTCTGCCACAACAACCACATCTTCACCCCATACAACCCCAGTCACAACTTCAAAAAACACAGATCCTGCCAAAACCACAACAGCTGCTGAGACTTCAATTACAGCTGCTGAAACAAAAATGATGAAGTCTGCCGCAACAACCACAGCTTTTGTGACTACAAACACAAAGGCTGCTGTAACTACCACTGCTGATAAAAGAACAATCACTGAAGCTGTCACAACAACAAAACCTGCTAAAGATACAATAACACAGTCTGCTAAATCAACCACAGCTACTCCCGATGCAAAACCAGCCTCTGGTACAACAACCAAAGAGACTGCCATTAAAACCACTGCAAATGAAACATTGATTACAAGTGCAGAAACATCTATTACTGAGTCTCCCACAACAACCCCAAATTCTCCACAAGCAGTCCCAGCCCCTGCTAAAATAATCCCTGCAGAAGCCAAAACAACCACTGCAACTAAAATAACAATAACAGAGGCTGCAACAAAAACACCAGCACAAACAAAAAGCACAGAGTCAGCCATAACTACCCCATCTACTCCCCATACAATTATAGCCTATGTGAAAACAAACACAGAGGCTGCCATAGCTTCCACTCCTGCTATAAGAACAATCACTACAACAACGACACCTGTTGAAACTACAATCACAGAGGCTACAACAGCAAATACAACTGCTAAACCTACAGTCAAAGCATCTGCCACAACAACCACAGCTTCTCCCCGTACAACTCTAGCCTCCGCTAGATCAAGCACACCCGAGGCCATAACCACCACCACAACTGAATCAGCAACCACAGATGCTGACACAACAACAACAGCTGCTGAAACAACAATTATGAAGTATGCCGCAACAACTGCAGCCTCTGTTAATACATACACAAAGGCTGCTTTAACTACCACTGCTGATAAAAGAACAATCATTGAAGCTGTCACAACAACAAAACCTGCTAAAGATACAATAACACAGTCTGCTAAATCAACTACAGCTACTCCCGATGCAAAACCAGCCTCTGGTACAACATCCAAAGCGACTGCCATTAAAACCACTGCAAATGAAACATTGATAACAGAGACTGCTACAACATCAACAGCTGCTAATACTTCAATTGCAGAGTTTCCCAAAACAACACCACATTCTACCCATGCATCCCCAGCCCCTGCTACAACTATCAAAACAACCACAGCAACTAAAACAACATTCACAGAGGCTGCAACATCAACAACACCAGCAGAAACTGCTGAAATGAAAATGATGAAATCTGCTGTAACAACCACAGCTTCTGTGACTACAAATACAAAGGCTGATGTAACTACCACTGCTGATAAAAGAACAATCACTGAAGCTGTCACAACAACAAAACCTGCTAAAGATACAATAACACAGTCTGCTAAATCAACTACAGCTACTCCCGATGCAAAACCAGCCTCTGGTACAACAACCAAAGAGATTGCCATTAAAACCACTGCAAATGAAACATTGATTACAAGTGCAGAAACATCTATTACTGAGTCTCCCACAACAACCCCAAATTCTCCACAAGCAGTCCCAGCCCCTGCTAAAATAATCCCTGCAGAAGCCAAAACAACCACTGCAACTAAAATAACAATAACAGAGGCTGCAACAACAACACCAGCACAAACAAAAAGCACAGAGTCAGCCATAACTACCCCATCTACTCCCCATACAATTATAGCCTATGTGAAAACAAACACAGAGGCTGCCATAGCTTCCACTCCTGCTATAAGAACAATTGCTACAACAACGACACCTGTTGAAACTACAATCACAGAGGCTACAACAGCAAATACAACTGCTAAACCTACAGTCAAAGCATCTGGCACAACAACCACAGTTTCTCCCCGTACCTCTCTAGCCTCTGCTAGATCAAGCACACCCGAGGCCATAACCACCACCACAACTGAATCAACAACAACAGCTGCTGAAACAACAATTATGAAGTATGCCGCAACAACTGCAGCCTCTGTTAATACATACACAAAGGCTGCTTTAACTACCACTGCTGATAAAAGAACAATCATTGAAGCTATCACAACAACAAAACCTGCTAAAGATACAATAACACAGTCTGCTAAATCAACTACAGCTACTCCCGATGCAAAACCAGGCTCTGGTACAACATCCAAAACGACTGCCATTAAAACCACTGCAAATGAAACATTGATAACAGAGACTGCTACAACATCAACAGCTGCTAATACTTCAATTGCAGAGTTTCCCAAAACAACACCAACTTCTACCCATGCATCCCCAGCCCCTGCTACAACTATCAAAACAACCACTGCAACTAAAACAACATTCACAGAGGCTGCAACATCAACAACACCAGCAGAAACTGCTGAATTGAAAATGATGAAATCTGCCGTAACAACCACAGCTTCTGTGACTACAAACACAAAGGCTGATGTAACTACCACTGCTGATAAAATAACAATCGCTGAAGCTGCCACAACAACAAAACCGGCTGATGAATCAATCACAAAGTCTGACAAATCAACCACAGCTACTCCCAATGCAAAACCAGACGTTGGTACAACAATCAAAGAGACTTCAAAAACCACCACTGCTGCTGAAACAATTATCCAAAAGCCTGCAACAAAAACAACAGCTGCGGAAAATTCTATTACAGAACGTCCCAACGCAACCCCAGCTACTACACATGCAAGGACAACACCAGCTACAACAAATACAGAAAAAGCCAAAACAACCACTGCAACTAAAAACACATTTGAGGATGCAACAACAACAACTGCTGAAACAACAAATATGAGGTCTGCCGCAACAACCACAGCCTCTGTGACTACAAACACAAAGGCTGCCGTAACTAGCACACCTGCCACAACAACAACACCTGCTGAAGATACAATCACAGCTACTCCCAACGCAAAACCAGCCTCTGGTACAACAACCAAAGAGACTACCATTACAACCACTGCAACTGAAACATTGATTACAGAGGCTGCTACAGCAACAACAGCTGCTGAAACAACAATAATGAAGTCTGCCGCAACAACCACAGCCTCTGAGACTACAAACACAAAAGCTGCCGTAACTAGCCCAACTGCCACAACAACAGCACCTGCTGAAGAAACAGCAAATATGAAAACAATTACAGAGTCTTCCAAAACAACCAAAGCATCTTCAAATGAAACCCCAACCATTGCAATAACAAACAAAGAGACAGCTATAACAACCATTGCAACTCAGACTAAATTCTCAGATGACAACCAAACAACCAAAAAAATATCAGAAACTACAATCACAGAGGTTGCCACGACAACATCAAATGCTAAAACTACAATTGCAGAGACTACCACAACAACCACAGCATATTCCCATACAACCCCTGCACCTGCTAAAACCACCACAGAGTTATACATACTAACCACTGTAGTTGAAACAACGATCTCAAAGGCTGACACAGAGGCTGGCATAAAAGCAAAACCTTCAGAAGCTAAAATCACAGAGTCTGCCACAACAAAGACAACCTCTGTGACTACAAACATAGAGGAAGCAAAAACTACCACTGCTGCTAGAATAACAATAACAGAGGCTGCCACAAAAACATCCTCTGCTAACACTGAAATCACAGAGTCTTCCAGGTCAACTGCAGCTACTACCCTTGCAACACCAGCCTCTGGTAAAACTGTCACAGAGAAAGCAATGACAACCATTGCAACTCAAACTACATTCTCAGATGCTGAAACAACCAAAGAACCAGCAGGAAATATAATCACAGAGGCTGCCACTACAACATCCGCTGCTGAAACAACAATCAAGTTGTTGGCAGCAACAAGCCTATCCCCTGCTACAACAAACACAGAGGTCCTCTTAACAACAACTACATCAGATACAACATTCACAGAGATTTCAAAAACAACAAGACCAACAGAAATTACAGTCACAGAGTCCACCACTACAACCACAACTAAGCCCCTAACAATGACAGCCTCTACAACAACAACAACAGAGGCATCCTTTACTACCACTCCTGCTAACAGAACAATCACAGAGGCAGCCACAAAAACACCTGTTGAAACAGCATTAACCGAGGATGCAACAACAGCTGCAAAAACTACCATCACATTTTCTGCCACAACAATCACAGCTTCTCCCCATACAACACAGGCCATTGCTGGAACAAACACAGCTGATGCCACAACCACCACTGCTGATAAAACCACAATTACAGAGACTGCCATTACAACAACCGCTGCTGAAACATCAATTGCAGAGTTGATGACAACATTGACAACTGCTCCCCATACAATTACAGCCTCAGCGACAACAATCACAGAGGCTGCCATAACTACCACTCCTGCTAAAGGAACAATCACAGAGGCTGCAACAACAAGAACATCGACTAAAGCTACAATCACAGAGTCTGCAAAATCAACTGCAGCTACTACCCATGCCGCACCGGCCTCTGGTACAACAATCACAGAGGACGCCACAACAACCATTGCAACTCAAACTACATTCTCAGATGCTGAAACAACCAAAGAACCAGCAGGAAATATAATCACAGAGGCAGCCACTACAACATC
>JACXGK010001002.1:0-81215 GCA_016801125.1 Novumbra hubbsi
TTTGGGACTTCCTGCTGGCTAGGAGGTTGTGTCTTGTTTGGGACTTCCTGCTGGCTAGGAGGTTGTGTCTTGTATGGGACGTCTTGCTGGCTAAGAGGTTGTGTCTTGTATGGGACGTCCTGCTGGCTAAGAGGTTGTGTCTTGTATGGGAAGTCCTGCTGGCTAGGTTGTCACGTCTGTCTAAAGAGGTGCCTTGCCAATCCCCGTGATGATTGTAAAAATGAGAAACTAGCCCGTCTCTGCCTCTGTAGGCTCGGGAAAATGTTTTGTCCCTGTTGTCTCCATGACTGACGATCGTGCAGTGACTTGTTGTAATGTCTTGTCAGGACCTGACTCAATGGCTTAATATGTGCTTTTGCTGCAGTTAAAGTGGCATGGTTTGTGTGTTTGGAATACAAAATGTATAGTAATTAAAATGATGTCAAAACATTTTGCCTGTTTGCCATAGAGCCTAGGCACTTACCCAGAGTGACTTACAGCTATTCATCTTATTCATCTCACAATGTTAGGGGGAACCACACACAAACTCATCACTAGTACACTTTGTACATGTTCTACCAGCTTGTAGCAGACTGAAGAAAGAAAAAAGATAAAATGTGTTATATTGGAAAGGCCATGGATTTCAGAGGTTTTCCAAAAATTGGTAGAAGCTCTGTTTTAAGAGGAACTAGCAAATGCCTACATTTTTTAGGATTTCAAATTTGATAAAATACAGTAAAGATTGTCAGAGTGCGAAAAGATTAGATTCATTACAATGTAGATCAGGGGTCTTCAAATCTGTATCTCCAAGCCAGTTCCACTCCATGTTTTCATTGCAACCCACCAATTAGAGATGTATTTAGACCTGAGATACCATACCAGGTGGGTGCAATTAATGATGAGGTAGAATAGAAAACCAGCAGGCTCCGGACCTCGTAGGGTAAGATTTTAATACCCCTGGTGTAGAGTATCTTGAAGTTAAGATTTTGTGTGTGCAGTGGCATGAGATGACCAGCAGATGGCCATCAGACACTATTTTGTTAAATCCTGGAAGGCTCTAGTGCCAGTCCCTATGGGTATATTGCTCTGACACTGCTGTAGTAGCAGGTAGAGGACAGCCAAAAGCCCTGTCTGTTCATTTTAGCTAACCAACTATGTACTTCTACTCTACTGCCAACTGCTATTAAGATAACAAGTGCCCCATCTTGACATGAATTCGTCTAAATACATCCTTCTTCTATGCTTTTATTACTGGTAGCTTCCTATTTCATTCATGAAAATGGGTGAATTTGTATTGAAATCGTATTGGAGAGAATTAGTTAGTAACCATATAAATCCGAAAAACGCTAAGAGGTCCCTGATACATGATAAAAGTCAACGTGAATATATTTGCCCTCTGTAAAATCCCAATGTACCAATCTATGAGCATTGCACTGTTCTAGGACACCATGTGTCTTCTTAAGGACATAGGCTAATTACAAAGATAATTTATTCAAGTGATCAGGGGAACTGACAATAAAAGGTATGATCCTTTATGAAAAAAGGCTTGAGATAATGTGAAATGCACATACATTTGTCCTTTTAGTATTTTGTTGCATTGCTAGACGTCCAGACATTCCACTCGTCCCTGACCAGCCTCAGTACTGTCATTTCTGTCTGCAGTAAGTACAGCATTACTAGCTCTCATGTGTCTTCTGTACAGCCCTGAGGTCAGGCTAGGCAGGCGTACCTGTGTTGAAAAGAGTCTGTCTCTAACCATCTATTTCCTGCAGCTGAAGTGTATCATTCCAGATGATTAGACCCCTTTTCAATACCATTAGTCCACTTTCTGCCACAAAAATCCCCACTAATTACGGTGATTAGGATTTAGGCCAGCAGAGCTCCAGCAGGGGGATACTGAGAGGGACGGCGCTCCTCACACAGCTCACTGGCTACTTGGGACTCGGCTTAACCTTCGTGTCATGGACCTAAGCCTCGGGTGGTTTGATAAGACAAAATGACTTCAATGATTACCAGGGCGTGTACAGTCCAAAAGCTTGGAAAATACGCATTGACACTGTTACACGAGCCAACAATGTTATCCTCGCCCTCAAGCGATCTCGTGTCGCTCAGCTGGAGCGCGGAGGTAACAGAGCCAAGTGTACATGGTGGAATTTTTATGTAACATATTTAGGCACCCATGACTGTTGATTTGGATTGAAGTGTCTTCTAGATGGAATGTATGAATTACATTGATTTTGATGGCACTTTCTCAAACACCTGCACTGTGGTCAGTTTCCCAAACATACAGAGCCCCCCATTTTGTCTCTGACTCCACTGTCCGTGTTCATTTTAGCCCACACTCTGTCTTTCGGTCATTCCCTCTTTATCTTTTCGTGAATGTCTCTCCATTGTTATGGCGGGCAGGGTTTTGGTCTATTTGAGTTCACTTCTCTCAGAACCTGCATTATTCAGTATGGAGAACAGCAGACAGGATACCCAGGCATAGCTACTGATTTGGGATCAACTGCAGGAGACATGCTGGGGTTGAGTCCAAAAAAGTACATCAATGTCAAGGTCCAATAGGTAACAGACCCATGATTGGTAAAACCGTACACCGAAGCAAAAGTCAATCTGGGTTTCAGTCCAGAACAGTTTAGCTGTGTCAGGCTGTATTGGTTCAAACCCATAGGACAAGGATCAATGGAACGGGAGAGTGTTTCCTGTAGGTAAGGTCAGTGTCTCTGGTCTCGGTTTTAACAGCAATAAATTGCAGAGATTCTTCCATAAAACTTGTCATTTTGCGATCTGGGCCACTATATTCAGATTAGAGTTGAACCCTGGAAGAGAAAAGTTCATGATCAGCAGGGTAGGATAGACAGTGTTAGCGTCAGTGTGGCGTAGTCCCGAGTAAAGAGGCTCAGGAACAAAGACAGATTCTGAGAAACGCCACAGAGGCTAACACAGAGCACATTACTTTCCAAATTGAGTTTGATTTTTTTTTCAATCCAGGGCTGTCGCTCTTTTAACATCAATGAGGCTCAGTGCAAGAGCCCTAATCCCTATTAACACAGTTTAATGGAAAAATGGATCCCAAATTGTCTGTGTCAAAGACAATGCTGTGTGGTTTTTAATGTCCTGACAGGAAAACGTGCTGATGTGATAAAGCGAACAAACAAACCAGGTGGGTGTCAGAGCGTAAGGCTTCCATCTCAATCACCACTGACATCTACATTCAAACCCTCTCCTTTGTGGGAAGAAGGGGGGTCTGTGGGGTACGTATTCTGGGCCCTTTCTGAAGACTCTTACTGTAAACGGTCACAGCTACAGGGAGGGGGGGGTGCTAAGGAGAGGGACACAGGGGCTACAGGGGGAATATTTATTTAAAGGGACACCCATTAGCTGATGCCTAGTCTCCTCCAGTGGTCCAGGCATCAGATAAAGGCGAAGCGGGACAGAACGTGTGCGATTGGGCCTCTGTGGTGCAGGAAGACATGGAGACATTGGGAAAAGGGTTTCAACGAATGCAAGAGATTGTCACGTGTCGTGATGAAAGGGAGCCTGCACATGTAGAAGGTCTTGCGCTTGCGTTCTCCATCGCGCAGTACACAATACCCAACCTCAGTTGTTGCTCTCCCAAGGACTAAACTGTTCTGTCTACCTACCGTGTACAATTCAGCAATCTTTTATGAGAATATAAAAGTCCACACAGAGGTGTGATGTTGTAAGGACTTCCCGGGAGTGCCAATGCAATTCATCTTTGATTTTAGTGGCTTCAGAGCGAACGACATGGGCAGAAATCCATTACCCCTCGGAATAAAACCTGTCTACAACCGGACACAGACTGGCCATCATCCCATCACTGGTTTATCACTCGACCAGACCTTGAATGACCTGACAGGAGACAGAGGTGTCAGACGGTGGGATAGCGGGGAGGACTGTTTCTAAGACTTACTGGACTGAGTGTATCTGTTTGTAAAGCCTGACGATTCCCGGAGTTGGGGGATGATTTCTGAGGAGGCTTTCTGGCCCGTCACCGGAAGACCACACAGAGAAATGGGCCACAATTAGCACTAGCGCGGCTGATATCCAGGCTACAGCTGCACCTCTTCTGAGGGGCTTGATATGACCAGCGAGCAGGCGAGGAGACAGCCCTGCCTGAAGCAAAGGCTGCCTGGGTTGTGTTATTTTTGTTCTCATGCCCAGTGTTGATCCACACACCATCCATACTCACGGCCAACTCCCCAGTGACCATCCCAGTAGAAATCCTTAAGTCAGGGATAAATCCGTGGCAGCCATCTTTTGGATAAGATGAGGTATCCACGTAGCATTAGATGTGGCCTGTTATTAGACATTATAATCTGCCTGTCTACCTCAGCAAAGTGTAAAAAACAACATAGGTCTGGTAAAGGAGACTGGAAGTCTACTCAGGAAACCAGACAGATGGGTGCTGTGAGGACGGACAATGCTACACTGGGAGCACGGCGAGCGGAGGAATGGATTCTGAGCCCTGGTGCATCTAAAACATACCTTTACTTTCTGTGGCAAAAACCTACTTTGTTACACAGGTGTATATATTTTCCTTTCCCCTAGAGTCGCTGTGGGGAACAATGTGTGCACCGTTCGTCAAACACCTGAAATTGTCACAAACCAAGTCCAAGTCGAGTAAGGAGCTGCAGGAGCCTCAGACAAACAAAATGTTGTTCGCTTCAGGCTTTCAGGGACAGAAATGCAGTGACATGGTGCTGCTGGTATTGTTTGTTATCATGTTGGAAGAAAAAAGACTTGCTTAGATTGTTGCACTTGTACTCCTGGAAGTCCTTACAGCGGAGAACCAATTAAATCAAAGAGTTTGGGGAAAACAAAACTCTCATGTAGAAATGCTTGAGCCTTGTTTTTTTTGTTGTTGTTGCAATATCTCTGAAAATAAGCTCCCGCTTGGCCTTGGTGGAGAAAAGTGATTCATTTCCTTGTGTGTGGGAGTTGTGCGGTCTGGCGTATTGTATGGACAGTATATGCATGACATCAAGAAGTAGTGTACGTATATACAGCCACCAAGTGGATGGAGTGGTGGGGCTGATTACAGAAAGGTTTCTGGTACAAATCCCTGGACCAAAAAGGAGACCAATTTATGACAAGATCACTAGTGCACTTGTGTGTGCCATTAATAGAGAGACAGAGGTGTTAGGTATGGAATGTCACACACAAGTATTCGATGGTAAAGTACATTCACTAGAGCACACAAATGTCAGAGTTGCTGTTTATGTTTATATGTCTCTTGGCCAGATCTGTTCCTTGTCCACCACCGGTAGTCTTGCCGTGGGCAGTGCCATAAACATTGTTCTCATGTACATACACGGTAATGTAGTCCACCTACTTACTGTCAACAAACAGGGAGCCAAACAGCACTCAGAGGCTGTGAAGGACACCTCTTCCAAATAGCACACAGGGAAACAATCTACAACGTTGCCCTCTCGGATAATTTTGACTCTTAAAAATACACCCGTCAGTCTCTACAGTCCATTCTCGCCAAGACAGAATAAACTCCGAGCTGAATTGTCCATCCAGTGACATTGGGACGCTTCTACACTCTGCCTGTGAGCAAGTGGGCTCGCCTTCCAGCTGAAGACCCCCGGGTATGTTTGTGCAGCGATGGAGTTGACTTCTCCCCAGTTAAGATACTCTTTTGATAAAGAAAGGAGCGGCTCTCGCTCAGCCGGAGCACAGGTGCCCCAAATGCATAATGCATGGGGAGGTAGAGGAAGCGGGTTGAAAGACTAAAACAGGACACTCACATATTCATAGTGAGACTCACGCACAGTGACACCCACAGACACGCAGCCTTGGTTGGCTGCAGGAACCCGGCACACTTATTAACGGTGTTATCGGGAAAAACTCCCGCTGTTGGGCATGTACCGACACAGAGGCGTGGCCACACACACACTCACGTGCATACCCCCACACATTTGCCTCAGATGGCAGCCTAAGTCTGCACTTTAGTGCCCGCTGGCAGAGAGCAGCTTTAACGGGAACCGGAGGTCTCGCCATCTGTTCTGTTACAGGGCCAGCCAACGCGCGGAGCAGCAATAAAACCGCCCGGGTGATCAGAAATTACAAGCCTAATGTGAGCGGCAGTGCATCCAGGAGTCAGCTGTTCCCGGCGCCGGGGCTCCGGGCTCATCCTGCGGAAGGCTCTGCCCCGTCCTGTCTGGTTAGCGTGATTTATCTCGAGCCGCCCACAACGCTCGGTTGATGTGTGCTTATGATGTCACCAATCGGCGGCGGTTGATTAATGCCGGTCACCTCGGCGCGCGTGTGCTCGGTGTGTCCGGTGACCATGGCTGATTTCTAAGCTTTTCATGCCTTTCATAGTCATACTGTGGTATTCAAACCTCTTATGTAGAAGAAGCAAACATGGCTTGTACCCCCATCTTGTACCCCCCATCTATTTACTTCCCCTTTAAAACACAAAATCCCCCTCCCTCACACACAGCCCCACCCCACCGTGTAAGGGAGCTCCCAAAAATGTGGGGGGTCTCGCAACCAAAATTAACCATCTATGTGGACGTTGCATATCCCAAAGACAGAACGTGAGGAAAACACCTTCAGCCAATGCAACATTTTTATAATTGACAGATATCTTTGCCTGAAAATTACAGCAGTGAAAGGGCGCTACGCCCCCGGAAACCTCTCTAGGAGAAACACCTCTCCATGGAGCCATGTTTAGACAGTTAGCGGTGGAGACGAGGAACAAACAGGGATGGCGAGATTGAAAAGCAGTAGACGTGGGGAGCGTGAACGATATGGACCAGCTGGCTATCTACACAGATACAATATGTTGGCTGAGGGAGAGGCACAACTCTGCTCCAGTGCATTAGACACATGCTGACAAACACAGAACAACCAAAACCACTAGGGTCCAAAAACACACACGCCAGCACACACACACACACACACACACACACTGTTGCTCTTTTTCTTTTCCATGAAGGGCCGTTAAGGAAGTTAGTGGCTGTTCTGTGTGCTTAATGTTCATGTCTTCAACAGGCTGGACATTGTTCGTCTTAATCAGTTTCTTATCTCCCGTTCCAGACGTGGGAGGGGATTAACAGCCTTCACTCCTCTCCTCTGCCCGTCCTCCTGCCCCAGCCATCACTCATCATTACAATATCACAGAGCCGCGTGGTCCTCCGCGATACCACAGAACACATCCAGATCGTTAGGCCAGAATGGACGATGCGCCATGAGCATCCCCAGGGCCCCAACCGATTCAAACAACCTCAAAAATGGAGAACGGTGGATGGTTAAGCTAGCGGTTCTATGTAGAACCATGAAGGGTTATGTCGCTAACCTTATATATGGAACCCCTAAAAGAGGTACAGAGAACGGCTTCATTAATCAGAACCCCAGGGGTTCATCCTGGGTTGACCAATAGTGGCTGTTAACCCGCCAGGCCAAAACAATGCCATTCAGATGTGACTGCATTCATGATACAGCTCTGCCTCTGGTGCCTCGTTGCTTAAATGCATTTTGTATGTATTTTATTTTACCCGGCAAGTTGACTGAGAATTTGTCCTCATTAAAGCAATGACTTGGGGAATAGTTACACAGGGTAAGAGACAGGATAAATAAGCCAATTGTGGTCTTGGATAATTAGTTGTGCCATGTGGGTCTTAAAGGCAGCACCCCTGCTTTTAGGATCAGTGCCATGGGATCTTTACTGACCACCAAGAGTCAGGACCCCTGTTTTTGTATCACATCTGAAAGACCCTGCCCAATGCAAGGCAATGTCCCATTCACGGCCACACAGAAGTAGGATTTGATATTTAGATGAGTGCTGTCTACTGGTGCTTCGAGCAACGCACCCATCTGCATATGATCTGCCATCCAGGGCTAACAAACAGTTCTGACATTCTACTACAACAGAAATGTTTTTTTTACCAGGTAAGTATGCATTACAACATTTTTACAGCAATAACCCGGGAGTGATTGGGGAACCCGATATAACATATATCTTACTGGTCCAACTTTTTTGCTAGAATTTAGTTTGTGTTTAGTTTAGTTTAGTGGTTTGCTAAGTATGTTAATGTATGCACTCAATACTTGGTCAGGCTCCTTTTGCAACAATTACTGCACTAATGCGGCATGGCGGCAATCCGCCTGGTGCTCTGCTAAAGTGTTGTGGACAGCGCCACGTAGCGCCACAGACTGTTCAGGAGCTCACTGATGCCCTGATGCAGTCTGGGAGGAGATCCCCCAGGAAACCATCTGCTGTAACATCAGGATTATGCCCATACTTTGTAGGGAGGGCATTCAGGCACGTGGGGGCCATACACACTACTGAATCACATTTTGAGTTGCTCATCAAGAAATGAACACAGGTTGGAACAGCCTGTGATTTCAATAGTTTACAGTGATTATCCGTGTGAATTTGAATCCAGCCCTCTGGTTTTTATTGACTGTTACATAATATTGTTACACAATGGACAGAAAAGATTTTGATCTTTAACCTATTTTGTTTAACTGTGTTCAAATGTGTGTTTTAGGTGATCCCTTAATTTGAGCAGTGTTTTTGAATTGGCCACACTTAATGGGAAGACAAACTTACAATGAAGACAAACCAATTCATCTGAGACATGCTCTTTTTTATTTATGTATTACAGTTGTAGCTCAGTCATTCTCCACACAATATATACTAGAAACTCCAATACGGTCCGAGTAAAACAGGAGATGAATAAATAATGGGGGTGTAGGAGGGGGAAAATGAGGGAACAGAGGTGAAAGAAGATGAAAACGCCCGCTCAGCTTATCTCTGAAAGGTTTTATCACCTTTTCTTCCTTCAATTAAAGATATGACCTAGTCTCATCTCACGAGGTTGACACTTCGGCCTTGCCCAGCTCTCAATCTGATGAGATTTCCGTAATGTCATTTTCATGCAAATGTGTTTTCCCCTAATCTCCAAATGAAACGTAAGAGGCACCATGAAGTTGCCCCCTCTGGTAACAAGCTGGAAATCACAAGACAGGATTTTTGACATGACAGCATTTTGTTCTGACTGATACTGGTAGGATTTAGGCAGAGTAATGTTTTGAGAACAGTTTGGTTAAGGGTAATACTGGCATTTCGCAGCACTAGAGATTGCGAAAACATTCAACTCAATGCGGCGAGGAAATTGTACAGTAATGTTTACTTTTCAGTATTAGCATTTAATAGATTTTTAACTCAGCGCTATTTACAAACATGAATTCTCATTGGAGACAAGCTGTTGGACAGGCACAGAATAATAGAGTCCTGAAATGGACTTTAGCTTGCCTAAATTAAGAGAACGTAACCATTAAGAAACACTCACCAAGTGAGGCAGACAGTGCCAAATTGAAAGGGAATTATCTGCTTTTGCCTCCTGTTCACAGTGAGTAAAATGCTAACTTGTATTTAATCCAAATTCAACATTTACAGAAAACAAGGGAACACAAAAGAGCCTTATTGCACTCAGTTAGTATACTGGGACACAGAGGAGAGCACAAAAACAACAAATAGCCACTTAGCGCTGCAGATGCTAGCCGAAGAATCCATTTGTGATGGTTTGCGGAATACAGGAGAAGGAATGTCACTATGAAGTGGAGACCGTTAGGCTTTCATTGCAGAGGGTTTGCCTCCACTGCTAGACCGGATATACTGGTTTAAACTACCAAAATACCCCACTGCTCCAGAAAAACATAGGGTTATTAGGCTATTTGTAGCAGTTTAGGATAAAAGTGAACTATATTCAATTGTTGTTGGAAATCTGCAAAACCTTGGTCAGCGAGCTCCAGATGGTTGTTGATAATGTGTTTAGGTTTAGGGAAAACCTAAACAAAAAAAGGAATGTTTTTTCATCAATAGGCTTCCTGTCTTTCAGTAGGGTTCATCTACTCTGGTGCTGAAATGCTAAAACATTTCTGTTTGTTTTGATCTGCTAATTACTACCAGCGACATGCCCGTCTTAAACTGTCCGTAATGAGGAGAGCATGAAAGTCCTTTGGCTTTCCAGTACCAGAGTTCAATCGGTCTTTTATACAGCGCGTGTTTCTCTTGGTGCTTCATTTCTAAGCCAGACTAAGCTATTTATATTGATACAAGTACAACCCCATTCCCCAAAAAGTTGTGAGGCTGCATAAAATGCAAGAAAAAAAAGCAAATATTTTATCCCTATATTTAACTGAGAACTAGAATGTGGTTTGGCATTGTCTTGCCGAAATAAGCAAGGCCTTCCCTGAACAAGATGTCATCTGGATTGCTCCAAAACCTGTACATATTGCTAATATCGTTAAGAAACGTTTTTCTTTAATTGTTGCACTATTTGCTGGCTCAGTCTTTCACAGAGTGGTGAACCCCTCCCTATCAGCACATCTGACAGACCCATCCTGTCTCTTTACATTACATTTTTGGTCCTGGTACTATTTCACATTAAATATAGGGTTTAAATGATTTGCATCTCATGGCATTCTGTTTTTATTTAAATTTTACGCAGTATCCCAACTGCTCAGGAAGCAAGGTTGTAGAATAATACTATAGCACTTTGTTTTTGGTAATTAATAGAAATTGACCTCATGAATTGTTATGAGGTCAAAACACAAACATTATGTTGGAGTTGGCCCTTGCATGTCTTCAAAATCCTGTGTTATTTTTGTTTGAAAATTAGGGGCAGCATTTAAAGTACCTGACCAATAACCAAACGGTGGCTAGATTGAATCACAGTGCCCACAAGGTGAATCATACTGTGGTTCATTCCCTGAGTAAGGCAGGTAACCCAGGTCGTTGAGGCAAATGAAAATGCTTTCCTAGTTGAAATAGTTAAGTTGCTATTTCTTTTAATGTTATTTAGCAGAACACCTTGGGTCGAACAGAAATTTTACTGACCTAAGGTATGTTTTTTTTCTTTACTCTCCGAGAACAAAGACAGGCAAAAAGCTGCAGTGAAAATGTCATTAATTGAAGGCCCTTTATCGGGTGTCACAGAAAGGCTTTAATGCGAGTGAGAGGAGGACTGAGTGGCTATGCACAGGGCTGTCACATGACACTCATAGTCACCAATCAAAACATCTCAATATTGGGATGTATGATGTAACAGACTGCTAGGCATTTTGACAATTACCCAATTACATTTCAACTGTGCTATATTGACTTTCATTTGCAGAAATAGTCACACCATGCAGATAACCAATTAAAAAAGAAAATTACGTTTCATGATTACCTAATTTAGACGCTTTGATGATTCACAACCCCATCATTCGAGGCACTTACCCACATACACACACACACGTATTTACTTGTGATCATTTTGTGCTACTATATAAATTAATATTTTCAGTCTGGCAGTATTTTAATGTAGTGCCATGACAGCCAATTTCATCCTGATGTGGTAAATGCATTTGCATTTGCTTCAGCCAGTTAAGTCCAAAACTGTAGTTATGCAATTTCCAACCAGGTCTTTCAAAATAAACCCACTGCCATTCCATAGATTTTTACAGTGCTTACCATTCCACACCATATGGGGACACAATAATATGGGAGTTATAAGGATTTTAAAATGTAGGCTATTTCAGAGAAATCAAAGGACAGAATGAAATAGAAAAGCATTAAGGTGGTTTCTTGGAATACATAAAGTAGATAGATGAGACAATCAGAGTGAATAAAAAAAATGAATGGTTGTAGATGGATGGACACACAATAATATGTTATGAATAAATATGATGCATCTCACAAAATGCCCATTAATGGCAAACATATAAATGCTTTTCCAATGCTTGGAAAATCTTATGAAATCTAATGGGCAGTTTGAATGAGGAATGATTTTCCAAATGTTGGTATCATCACATTACACTAAGCTTGATACAAATATGAAACATTTCCACAGCAAAAGAAAGAAAATGGAATAAAGATGCAACGTAATCTTACAATCATTCTTTGACTCGATGCTCAAAGTCGACAAATGTCAGTTTCCAGGATCTTTATTCAAAAAGTAAATGATATGCAACTTAAGGTTGGAGGGTTTCAACTAAATTCCGCCATCAGTAAACTGGTCCATAATGGCCACTATACACAGCAAAGAGTGCAATTAAAAAGCCAGTAGTTGACTAATATTAAACTGCCTCTTACTTCATCTAACACTGACAGAAATAACAGACAATCCCAACACAGCAAACAATCATAACATAGTTCAGATGTAAACATGATTGATCTGCCTTTAGGGAGAAAGGTGTGAGGAGAAAGGTGTAGGAAGGAGAGTCAGTGAGGGGGGAGAAAGGAGTAAGGAGAAAGGTGTAGAGAGAAAGGTGTAAAGAGAAAGGTGTAGAGAGAAAAATGTAGGGAGAAAGGTGTAAGGAGAAAGGTGAAGGGGGAAAGGTGTAGAAAGCAGTCAGTGAGGGAGGAGAAAGGTGTAGGGAGAAGGGTGTAGGAAGCAGAGTCAGTGAAGGGGGAGAAAGGTGTAGGGGGAAAGGTGTAGGGAGAAAGGTGTAGAAAGCAAACAGTGAGGGAGGAGAAAGGTGTTGAAAGAAAGGTGTAGGGAGAAAGGTGTCGGAAGCAGAGTCAGTGAGGGGGGAGAAAATGGGGCAAAAAGGGAGTGTGTGAACAAAGGGATAAAGAACAAATCATTATTCCCTGCTTTCATTTGAGACTTTCACCGTTGTCAAAGCCATTTCTTCCACGGGACATGGCACAATAATCAATGTCAATGTTTTTAACGGCATTATTTCTATATGGTGTTGGAACCTAGTGAGGTAGTTCTGTCCAGGGTTCTCCACGGCTTCCTGAACAAGGTACCAGGGGGAGTTAATCAGCCTTTGTTTCAGGGCATGTCCTGTCCGGAAAAAAAAGAGAGGCAAATAGGTCTAAAGCCAGGACAATTTATCTGAGTGCATGGCTGTTCCACTGGTGGCAGAGCCATCCAATCCCAAGGGCACTGGGCCAGCCCTGGGGTCATGGGTGGCCTGACTGGCGCAGATGAGAACACGAATGAGAACAGCTGCCGGGTACAGATGCCACGTTTGGAAAGCTGAAGCTGGCTATTTTACCGTCCGTGTTACTGTGCTGGGTCACTGAGGTAGCGCTTTGATACGGAGGAGTTCTTATTGAAATGAACTGGCTCCAGTATCCAAGTTGCAATGCAGTAGGGTGAAGGATAAATGTTTGTTGATGTTAATAAGACGGGGTGACTGCTTAGGAGAGACGGGGTGACTGCTTAAGCCATGGTTAGCAGTCACCGAGTCTCTCCTAAGCAGTGACAATTATTCTACTTTGGTTTCATCTGTCCAAAGCACATAGCTCAAAAAGTCTTGGTCTTTATCTAGGTGTTCTCTGGTGAGTGCTTAGGAGAGACGGGGTGACTGCTTAAGCCATGGTTAAGCAGTCACCAGAGAACACCTAAATAAAGACCAAGACTTTTTGAGCTATGTGCTTTGGACAGATGAAACCAAAGTAGAATTGTTTGGGTACAGTAACAGAAGACGCAAACCAAAGACAGGATTTGAGCACAAGAACATCAAACCAACTCTGAACATGGGGGTGGAAATGTCATAGTTTGGGGCTGCTTTAATTGCAATGAGTAAATACATCAGTGAGTTTGTAAAATGTGCAACATCGAAATATTCGTCAATATGTTTACACTGTTTTACAAAAGTTCCCAGCACTTGAACACCCTTTATCTTATGCAAGCTTGCTAGACTGACAGGGCTGCCTGACATATTTATTGATCAGTATTGCATAAGACTCACTATTCTCCGAGCATAGACAAATGCATTTTGGCTGACAGGGCTGTCTGACATAGTGCCTGATCAAAATTGCATAAGACTCACCATTCACGGAGCACAGAAATGTATTTCAACTGACAGGGCTTTATGATGTAGTGCCTGATCAGTGCTTGATCATACCCAGTATATTCACTTACAGTGAACAAGCAGAAGAACATGTTTGAGAGGGCTGTTTCACAGAGTGCCTGCTGAGAATTTCATTGTATCCGTGATTTTTTGAAGATTGCAAATACTGGGTGCTGACAAATGATTAAAGAATTGCATATTAATCGAACAATCTTAGTTTAATATACATACAATTTCAGTCCATAACTTCCCACAATACCTGTCTGAATCAAAATGTGGCCCATGTAAATGTAAATTGAAGGTCAGTGATCCCATCCCATAGTTCTACCATATCATATTGTTCTCATGATCAACACACCAAAGAGTAGAACTGCTACGTTAGGCTAAAACACACATCAGCCCCTCTTATCTGGACAGCTACAATGATTGCAGGCATTTAACCCACTGAATCACATCTAAACTTGGCAAATTACAATCCTTTGAAGTCTAGGCAGAAATGTTGTTAGAATGAGGTTTAGGTTGGGGCAGGCAAACATTAGATTTCCAGACAATGTTTAGCCACAACTAAATAATCGTGGCTTTATTAAATGACTCCCAAGGTTGACTACTTGAATAGTTATTAGCCTGCATATAAGACATATAGGGCTGCATTAAGCTTAACCCACTGGATCAGGAGAGAACATGAGACCACTAAGAGGTTTTGCTAAGTCTGTAGCTTGAGTAGAATGTATGTTTAATAACCCTAACAAAAACAAGGCAAGTTATGTTTCTTCCCTCCCATTATCCCAAACCACAATTCCCTGTATAGCAAACAACCTCTCTAATTGTAATTACGATCAAAATTGCCCCTGGTTCCTTAAACAGTTATTATATTTAACTGTGAATATACTCAAAACAGGTCCTGCAGCCTTGCTTGCAACAGTAACAACTCTGGTCATGTTAAATGTAATCTTTTTGTTTTACATATATGTTTTCATTTGTACATAATTTTAGGGAAATTCTGTTGTTTTACAATTAGTAAAGCATTCTAGTACCACTTCATGCCAAGTTAAAATGTTTGCCGAAAATGTAGTAATGTTATAGCCTGTTAGCTAACTAGCCTAGATCTGATGATGATGACAGAGTAAAGGAGCGTAGTATTTGACTAACTAAACCTAAAGAAATATGTTACACTTTCTGTAGTGTAGGAGGCCTACTCAGCAGGCATTTTTGGTCTCTACAATGGTGCAGATCTTTTTCAAATCTTCTATCCAATCCTTGAACCTTTAGCTGTTTGCAGCAATGAATGATTCTGCTAGTTCTGGACACTAGACATGAAACAATTATTGACTTACTACTAAAAATTAAGGTGTACAACATGTTTTTTGAAAATGCATTGCTTTTCTTGGCAGCCTAATGACAAGATACTTTGAGCAGTGACTGTATGGATTTTGGTGTGACATAAAACAGAAACTTCATGAGAGTAACTGCATGGTTGAGTCATGCCATTTTGATCTCTGGCACCTAATAGAGTAATATAATGACATGTCTCCACTTGAGTGATATTTCATTCTTTATTCATGATGTTTTTAACATCTCAGACAAGCTCAAGGAATATTGCTGAATGTATTTAAACTATTGTTATATAAAATATTAAAGGCTTTAACTGGGACATTTCTGCAGTTGTTTTTGTGCGACTGTACAGGAAGTGCTATTTTCAGGTCCTGCAAAGTTTTATTTAGTTGCTTGAAGTCTAGGGAATGTAATGTTTGGTGTTTGCTGGACATAACATAACGTTGTTCAAAATGTAAACCAAAGGTTGTCAAAAATAACTTGGAAACATTATACAAAAACAGTCAAAACTCTAGCAAGATGTTCTTTTGACAGATGGGGCAGAATGTTTATCATTAAATTGATTCTGTTCGGTATTCACTTCTCTGACCTGAGAGTGTGCTGGCCTAACTGTCCCGTCAAATCACTCTTCAGCGGTATAAATCTCATCTGAGGTTAATATGTAATCTTCAAAGCATTTATGTCTTATCTACAGCACTTTTTATTAGAGAAATTATGAGCTGTTTAATGAAACAATTATCAGTCTCTCATTTTTTCTTCTGCAATTAACAATTAGCAGTTGAAAATTACAGATACAGTGCCCTCAAGAATTACTGTAGCCCTTGTCAAAAGTATTGAAGAAAAAAAAAAAGCCTAATCCACACTATGAAGTACTGTGGTGGATATCTAATGTTGTTACCCCTGGAACCTCTTTAGAATACCAGGCCTACTGGTCTCTGCTAAATTCCTCCAAACTCCAAAGCTAAATCTTGTATGCCTTTGTGAGGAGGCTAAAACTGGGTCTCCGTTTGATCTTCCAGCAGGACAATGATCCAAAGCATTTCTCTAGATCCACACACACAAATTTGTTTTATTACCATCCAGTCCCTTGACATTAACCATGAAAGTATGTTGGTGAGCTGAGTCCACAACCAAGGTCTCTGAAGGATGTGAGGAGATTATGCATGGATGCGCACAAGAATGATGCTCTCAGATAGCATGTTGATTCATCACACCTCAATAAACTTCACCAAAGAGTCTGTGCTGATATCTTAGTGCTGTTAAGTACTATGTGAAAAGGTACTAATAATCATGCCATACATTTTATTTTATGAGAAATGTGCATTTCTTTGCCGGGAATGTTTATTTCTCTCAACAATTTAATCTACATTTATGGCACAATGTGATTTTTCTTCTCAAAAAGATGACATTTCTCTAGGCTAAAACCTTTTAAATATATCTCAGACCATGTGACAGAATATGATCCTCCAATTAGGCCTTCAATTCAATTACAATGCTGCAATTTATATAGTTTAGATTTACTGCACAAAAACGATCCTACTAAAAAGTGAATTACTTTTTACTGTTCACCATATAGTATTTCTTCCAATCCCTCCACCCTCCTACTCTGCACAGGCCTGATTGCTTGCTTTCTCTGTCTGCTCAGCCCAGGGCTATCTTCATTTCAGGTTCTTTTGTGAGGCTTAAATGACAGCCCCTGATACAAGTTGCTGATTTACAGTATTGATGTAGGCAGCCAAGCGGTTGAACTCTTCAGACATAGTAGAGAAAGGTTTCCCAAGGTTCAATCTCACAGAAAAATGAAGCTGCAGCTAAAAGAGATTTGGTTGAAGACGTTTTACAGAAAAAGAAAAGGAGATTGGTGGAAAGGAAAAACGATAGAGGGATGAAGACTTTTGTGTGCATCTCACACTGTTGCCAATTTTGCTTAGTAAAAAAAAAAACTCTACCATATAAAATATATTACAAAAAAATAAATCTAAATGTGAGACATAGGTCAAATTGATGTATACAATGAAGTAAAATGATCTGGTCGTTACCAGTTTACAGTTTATTGGCTTCCTGAACTATATTTCCAGCATGAATATTTGATTTGTGTCTATAAAATATTGAATTTGATCTCTGGAAGGTTATTTTATTTCACAATATTTTTCCTCCTTTTACAATTCTCAGGTCCATTTTAAATCTAAGATTCAAACACATTTTCTGCAACAAAAGAAAGCTACTCCGAACACCCTGGTTGTCTCTTGAGCCACAACTCCACCTCCATTCCCATTTTACTCCACCCCTTCTCATCCACTCAATGTGAACTGAAGAGTGACCTGAACAGCAAAAGATGATGACAACAACAACAACAACAAGAAAGACATGTCTTTTTAGTTTGAATACTTCAGAGGACTCTGCAAATGTTGGGTCATTAAACTTTCATGAAATGGAGTCTTCATTGGAAGAGATAAGAGTATGGAACACTCTCTGAAGTGAAATACTGTTTTCTGTTACAGCTCGATAGGCTTTGATGCCAATTAGTTGTGATCTTTGCCATCACAAATCTAAAAGTGATTTCGGAGTGGAAGGAAAAATATATCAAGTAAGTGCTAGAATTATAAAAAAAAATTAAAACATTATTTATGAAAGACAACAGTGTATATATATAGTGGTTTGGAAAATGGGCAAGAACTCCACTGTCCTTGCTTCAAGGGGAAACAAGTTCTTCTCTTGTGGTGCCAGGACAGATAAGCTTTGACTGGGCTGAGCAGGAGCTTCCCTTCCATTGGGGTGGGTCTGCCAAGAAACCAAAGGTGGCACCTTGGGCACGAACACATCAAGGTGTTTGCAAACATTGCAGAAGGGTGAGGCGCCACGTTGCCAACAGAACACAAGGAGTTGTCTCAGACTGTCAGCCTTCATTTACATGTTTATGTCTTAGTGTGGCTTAGGATTTCCATCACACATGCAGCCACTACCGTTCCTGGATTCCACAAAAAACGTAAAAAACACATGACGATTGATTTTCCAACAATTAATTAGAATGAAAAACATTAGTAAGGATACAATTCAAGTAAATGAGGTATCAACACAAAGAAACCCAGAGAATATTTTAATATATATGTAATATGTTATTACATGCTACAAACACAATCTGCTTTTGGGTTGGGTACGCGGACGAAACCCATTGAGGAAAGGTGAAAAATGCACTGTATGTCTTTCTGAAGTGCATGTATATACCCTATGTTTTACAGGTAGTAAGAAATGTAGGCACTGATGCTCTTGACTAGGACACACATTTCCCAAACCTGGATCAAGGCATCAGTGAGCTCCTGGACTATCTGCGGTGCTACATGGCAGCGTCAGATGTATAGACACATAACGTCCCAGAGATTCTCACTTGGATTCAGGTCTGGGTCTAGGCAAGGACATCACTGCCTGATTCATCCAGAAACTGCCAACACACTTCTGCCACAAAAGGCCAGGCACTGTCCTGCGCCAGGAGGAACCCAGGGCCCACTGCACCAGGAGGAACCCAGGGCCCACTGCACCAGGAGGAACCCAGGGCCCACTGCACCAGGAGGAACCCAGGGCCCAATGCACCAAGAGGAACCCAGGGCCCACTGCACCAGCATAAGCCCACTGCAGGTCCTCTGTGTAAACCTGCTATCATCCGTTTAGAAAACGAGGCCCCAATAGCGGATCTGCCATTTCTGGGGGTTTCTGGCAAAGGCCACACGAGCAGCACAGTGCTGGGCTGTGAGCACATTGGACCCTCATGCCACCCTTATGGAGCCGGTCTTTGACAGTTTGGTCAGAAATAAGCACGCAGACGCCTGGTGGAGGTCATCTTGTAGGGCTCATGCAGTGCTTCTCCTGTTCCACTTTGCCCAAAGGAAAATACACTTGCCCTGAAGCAGGGTGATTGCCCTGTAACGGCACTGTCCAGTTCTCCTCATGTAACGGACTGTCTCCTTTTATCTTCTCCATGCTTGTGCGTTTGCAAGTGCCGACCTGGAGGAGTGGGACTGCCTTTGCAACCTGAACGGGCAGCAGGTACCGCGTAATGCAACCAGCAGTGACAAGGACACAAGCAAAACTAGAAACAAATTAGTCAGAAATGACAAGGATGAGGAGGACGATGATGATGATGATGATGAGGATGAAGACAGTAGAGCTGAGTGCGAAGAGCCACTCAATCAAAGACAGTACCAGTAAGATGCAAGGTTTCAGACCCTTTTTTTTCTTAATTATTTCTTGTTTAAGGTATGTTTTTCTTCATCCTCAGAAGACCAATTTTATTAAATTGCATTTACATCCCCTCACGCACTTATTACATAATTTCGTCTAAATAAATTGGTCTAAATCAAAACTGTGTTGTTAATTGGTATTCATGCAAATTGAGTTAATATTAACTGTTTGCAATCACTCCTTGCATTTTGAGGGAGGTGCCATCTCACAAAAACCTTGAGGTGCCCATTATGATGGGCTAATGAGTGGTCCGGAACACTCGTTGATTAACGAGCTATGTTACGGGCCAATTAAGTAACTATGCTTTCATTTCATTTTAGGTGTGCAATCTGTTCCTTATTTTTGTCTTAAAGTAATTACCAAAAGCTATGTAAAACAGGGGCAGATAGAGTGGTCTCTCTCCTGCATCTTTAACAAAGTACATGTCCACTTTAGATGACCTCTATTTAATCCTGAGCAAGATGTAGCAATCATGTTCAAAATAGCAATCTTTCTTTCTCCAAGATCCATGAAGACAACACTCGATGAAAAGTAAAGGTTCAGGGCTTGATTCACTTCAAAACGGCCATGTCTGGAAACAAAAACCTATTGCCCCTACCTGCTCTGGGCTACGGTTAACACTTCAGTAAACCGGAAGAACTGGATACAAGTTTCATTCTGGGACTGGAGGTTCCCTTTGCCCACTTCCCAGTAAAAACACACCTGGATACTGTAGGTGGGTCAAGTCTTGGGCCCTGGAAATGTTTTTAAGTGTCCTTTGGAGTGAAAATGTTGCAACTAATATCCTGCAATCATATATGGCATGCCTCCTCAAAAAAAAAGGTTTTTGGTACAAGACCGAAAGTAAAATGAACTACAGCAGTGCAGCAAGCTGGCCCGATATAAGATATACGTATATATATATATATATATATATATATATACACATATACATATATGTATATTTACATATAAGTGTTCCCTTTAGCAAAACTGTGTGTGTGTGTGTATATATATATATATATAAATATACATACACACACAACAACAACAAAACAAATACAGACATAGCTTATCTTTTTGGTTCCTAAATGAGCCTGCAATTTAATTGGTTCTAGTGTTATCGTTATCATAAGATTAGCAATGACAAAGCCCAAGGACACTGACAATAAGGGTTGAAATAAGCAGTGCCATTAAGTGATGTTGTTTAATCATGAAAAATATAGCTACTACTAACTATCCAGCAAACTTTGTACCGAGAGTTTGAATATGTACTGAGTGTGACTTCAATTGACAACTGTGGGAATGTGCATTAAGTGAACTTAGCACAACTTATATTCCTTTGCAGTACAATTTTTGGTGGGCAAGAAAAGTTTTAAAACAGTTTCCTTAAGCATGTTTGGGTTAACACAGATCAGTTACTTTTTGGATTGAAAATACCCCAGGACTCAAATTAACTTTAATTAACCCTCCCAAATTTCACTATGCTACCTTCAGGGTCTTTAGATATAATTACATATTATAAGATTTTCATTTGGTCCAAAGCGAGTGGAGAGCAGAAAGCATATTCCAAGTGAATTATAAACAAGCATGTTGGCTGTTTCATACGTTTATTGCACCACAGGAAGATAAAAGCCTTCATAACCTATTCAAATCTCAGAGTTATTAGATAGCAAAGCACTAGATCAATGTGTGTGCCCTTGGAACTACACTCCCTCTCTCGCAGTATCTCTTCCTCCGTCTCTGCCGTTGACATATTTCTAAAAAAGCTAAAAAGGCCCCCTGGGGAACCAAATATAAAAAAATAACAATTATGTTGAAACTAGAGAAGAAAGTATAACCTAAAAGTCCTCTGAAAGACTGCTAGGGAGAAAGAATGCAAAGAAGTGTGTTGCAATACATCTATTGTAAATAGTGCAATTGTTCTAGATTTTTTTTAAACGTTTGTGCTTTGTGAAATAACGTTTCCATAAGAATACAAAATAATATAGTATTTCTTAGGCAACATTAAATAAATTATAAAGCAGGTTACCCGATGGAAGTCAGATGAACAAAGGTCTAAATAAAAATACATATTTTGTAGGATTTTATTTTATACTGAATGAATAGGATCTCTATTGATGGTGGGTTAGTCCATGAAATATATAATATAGTCCTATATTTCACAGGTGATCGTTGGGAAGCTTGCAATTATTTGTAATCATTGGAAAACATAACACTGTAAACTATAATGTTAATGTTATGAAGTGAATGTTAAAGATGGTTGATTAATTTTTTTCATTTCATTTTTTCAAATGCTGTTGGGTAAAAGTCTGAGTGAGCAGATGGGCCCAGACGTGTTTATTCTATAATATCAAAGCAGTGCCAGCAGTAATCTTATAGAGAGTATCAATATTTGATTTAAAAGGATTTAAATAAGTCAATTCCATTTGCTTGTCATTTTGTTTTGTAATTTCGGACTTTTTTTGATTGACCACCTTTCAGAGATAAAAATGCTTGAGCATTTAGAATGAAGATCACCCAAGGCTGACTTGAAGTATCACAGCTTTATCCCACTGGCAAAGAGATTTAACTGGCCCCCACAGCTTCAGAAGAACCGGCACAAGGCTGCTATAAATGTGAAGAATGGGCCAATCACCCAGTTCCCTTATTGCCTAGCAGATTCCAAACATGCGAAGCAATGATTGACAGGCACATAAAGAACTGTGTTAACAAAACGGACAGTTGGGAAGAACCAAAAGATCTGGTCACAAATGTGGTGGAATAAGTGCTTTAGATTGTAGATAATGACCTGCTCTGACCCAGGAGCCTATATGAAGAACACCCAGAACACATGTTATTACAGCAAACCAGCAGACATCATTATTTGGGCAGGACTCTCTTACATGAAAGTGTGCACCTCTAGTATACTTATATTCAAGTAAAAGCTAGGAATTATTTAGCCCAGAGCTTATTCAGGAGTCACCAGGGGTCAACACAAAATCTATTTTGAAGTAGTATTCCAGAAAGACTACTTGCATTGTAAAAGGAGACAAAGACTTCTGTGAGCCTGGCAGTAACTGAGAAGTTATATAGTGACTGGTCCACTTTTTCATGGACTTGAAGGAGTTTTCACTGAGCACAGCAAGGTGGATCATCACACAATGCAATGATGTGCAAACCATCAACGGACAATATGTTCAACAAAGTCAATTAAACTTCCTGAATATCAATCCATTTAGGAAGCGCAAGTGATCGTAAATCAAGGTCACCTCTTTTGGTGCAAATGAAAGTGACGACAGGTGCATTGGAGTGGCAACAACAGCAACACAACCCCTAAACAAAATGGTAGAAGGGAATGGTTTTTCTGTACTGCCGCCACAAACACTGGTTTACAGGGCCGCAATATTCTGTTAATGTTTCCGTCTACACCAGATTAAGACAGTTCTTTTTGCAGCTGCCTTTTGAGCAGTAAAGACTTGATTGAGGCCAGTGGTGGCATTGAGGCAAGCAACAGGAGAGATCCCAGGGAATATGTTTGTACAACACATTAAGCAGTTAAGTGTGGTGTACTGATGGGCTTGGACAATATATCCACTCTCACTTTAAAAAGGTGCCCCAGAACCCAAAAACTCATTCTTCTCTTGACATGTACTGGGAGCGCCCCGCTACCTTGCTCATGCATCTTTCATGGAGTCAGTTGATTTCCTGTCACAGTCACCATGAATACGTCTAGAGGTACTCTTTCCTCGGTCCCTCCCTCTTTCTGGTCTTTTCTCTGGCTCACTCTCCTCTCTTATCCACAATAGGGAATCAGTCTCGCTTTCTTTCCTGCTTTTTCATTCTCTTCCTTTCAATTGCAATCCAATCAAATGGCTTCATTGTCATGGAAGGCGTTACCGTAGACACATACTGCACATCAAATCAACGATGACGTGAAGATAATAAAACTAAGAGAATGTCAGGTGTCGCACGTCGCCTTTCGAGGTTTGGTGGGAGGCTGTTCTGACTGATGCTCCCCTGCCCTTATTTAGGTCCAAACACGACGTCTCGCTTAATGTCTATTGGGGTGGGATGAATGGTTGAGTGGTTCCGGCTCCATAAAAAGAATTAGGAAACATAGATGTTGTTATGAAAGCAACTAAAACAACTCACACTGGCACCAAAAACATTGTCTGAGTTTTTATCAAATTCTCCTTGATATTGATTATAATACATTTTCAGGTTGATTGCACAACTATCAATTGATAATTATTTTTCATTATTTTGTGTAAGATATCAAAACCACAACATTTGAATCTAGCAAAGATGTGATGTTTCTTTTTAATATAATTATTATATTGAGTATGTTACTTACCCTTTCCCTTGCTTCAGTTCCAACCCCTGAAATGCTGTATTTATTAGTGCTGTCAAACAATCACAGAATAATTCATGTTGATTTATCACATGATTTTCTTTAGTAAATTGCAATAATTAAAATATTAATGAATCAATTATTTCTATTTTTGTATTGTAAGGGGTGAAAACAAAACATTGTTTGTATCATAAACGTGAGTGCTAACAGTTTCAGTACTGTTAAAGGTTGACACCAAAAATATATGCCTGTATACAAATGCCATTTAATTGTTATTCATTTAAAAAAGACGGGTGATATGGGTATTGAGTGTGAGCTGCCAAGTAAGGCCGTTTGGAATAATCTAACTGTGTGAGAATGTTTGGGGACAGGTGATTGAGGTGGGTTCCAGTTAAAGAGCATATGAATGAAAGGGTAAGGACCATGCACGTTGGACTTATTAAAGTTATTAAATGTAGACAGCACAGAATCCAATGAGGGGTAACGCCAGTGGTTTACAGTACAGTGTCCTCAGCACCAATGTGGATTAGAGAGTTGTAGCAAGCAGAACATCTTTATCAAGGTACTTATGCCCAGTTCAGTTACCTGAGATGAGACCCAAAGGTTTGAATTTCAAAGACCTACGTGATGAAATAATCAGGAGTTTGTAACGCTGCAGATTAAAAAAGAATTTCTCTTATTCCCTCTTGTCTGGCTCTGATCTCCCTGATCATGGTCACTGCCTGTCGCTTTTCTGGACGTTAGCTGGTCGGAACCCCATGTGTTTTGTCCAAACCGTAGACTTAATATCAGAGAATGGTGCAAAGTTATATTGTACCATTGCAAGTACAAAGAAACAAACACACATTTAATGTACTTTATTTAAATGGTTGTTTTGGTTCTGTTGTGGTAATGTAACTAATACTGTTTAAGCTTGGTTATGAGTTCAGGAAAATAATATTTGGATGAGTAAGAGGAGTGTTTGTGGCACCATAAACCTGGGACAAGGAGATTGGGTCTTTGTTTGTTTGAGACACCAATCTCTATGTTGAGTCCTGTGACCGTTTCACCTTTCTGTTCTTGCTATCACTATATCTGTTCTTTGATTCATAGGATTGTGGCATTTACGACGCCCCCTTCTCCCCTTAAGGCAATAAGGGGCAATTTGCCCATTTGGGTTAAGATAAAGCATGGCATGTGTTATTGACATGGGATAAGTATGCAAACATCTTGTCCCCACCCATTTTGTATTAGGTATTGAATGTAACAATGATTCCGTTAGAGACTCTTCATTCTTACTTAAGTGGCTGTGAACTTTACTCTCCTTGCAATTTATTTTCATTAAACTGTAAAATGTGCAGCAGAGTTTTCTCTTTCTTACCTGCCTAAATTCAAAATTGTACAGACATAACAAAATGCCATAATAGTTCCCTTAGAATAGTTCAGTTCCACTTACGGCTGCAGCCTGTCTAGTGTTGTGGATATATGTAATTAAAAAAATAAAGGTGAAAGTCTTTTAAATCAATAATTTATTTTATTTCCAGGTAACAGAGGGAATCAGAGATACACAGCAGAATATAACTAGCTGAATTCCCTGTTTTCTACCAAAACATACAGCACATAAATACAGTACCAGTCATGAGCCTGAACACCCTCACCCATTCTAGGGAATACCTCCTACCAGCACCACATCCACTCCTCCACCATAGCAAGATTAGAAGATAACTACATACACTCCCCTACCCTAGCAAGGTTAGCAGAAAACAGAATTCACTCCTCTACCATAGCAAAGTTAGCAGATAACAACATACACTCCTCTACCATAGAAAGTTAGCGGATAACAGCATACACTCCTCCACCATAGCAAGATCAGAAGATAACTACATACACTCCCCTACCCTAGCAAGGTTAGCAGAAAACAGAATTCATTCCTCTTCCATAGAAGGTTAGCAGATAACAGCATACACTCCTCTACCATAGCAAGGTTAGCAAGCAAGGTTAGCAGATAACAACATACACTCCTCTACCATAGCAAGGTAAGCAGATAACAACACCCCTTGATCAAGAGATCATCCCGTGGCTCGTCGGTTGCAGTATAAAATACATCCATTTGACATTTTCTACATTTATTAACTGGTTTGTTGTTTACCTTAACCATTCATTTACCGTCTTTAACACGATGAGGGAAATGACTAAATTAGTTTTGGTTGGATAACCTAAGGTATGTGACTGTGAATTAAAAAAGTGTTTTCCATTTAGCATTTCGAGCTGTGAGTCCCAGCTGATTGGGCAGACTTGCTATGGGCGTGCACCGACATCTTTAGATGTTATATTTAACTGGTGCCTGCATCAGGTGGGTGGGTCCTTCTCACCGTTCTCCTGCTTTTCTATAATTACCTGCAACCTGCGACTGCATATGAATTACTGCTGGAGAAAAGAAGATACATTTTTTGAGACAACTGAAAAACAATAAAAAATAACATTAACAATCCTTCAAGCTGTGTTTATACCTTGCATTAAAATGTGGCTGTCCGCAGATGACCAATAAAAGTGTGTATCTTGTCCACCCACGGGGTCTGCTTGTGACCAGATCTTCAGGTCTATCCCTGAATGCAAATTACCCAACCTGCCCTGAACTACCCATTATGACAATCACCATATAAACAAAAATAACCCCACAGACTTCTACAGTTGTAACATACAGGGAATAAAAGCATGTGGTTTCAATTTTCTTTCTCACATCAAATGCAGCAGTCATCTTTACACTTTATCTGAAGAAATGAGCTACAACTTAAAATAATAGATACAAATAATCGAGGACCTTCCTGCAAACAAATTGACGATTGGCAGATTCAGAGGTCGAACGAGACAATCAGCAAACCAGGCAAAGAGAGGTTATGTGAATGAACCGTAATCCAAGTCCACCTGACTTTTTCTTCCTTCTTTAAACCAATGAGCAATGTGCTTTTTCCGCCACAGGGCCACACATGTAGCAGCACTTCGATCGAGTTGCGTACTACTGATTCGTCAATTTGACAGGATTGTCCTGAGCTGGGCTTGGATCATCACACATACAACTGGAGCTCATGCACAGCCAGCGGGACAGTGTTTTGAAGGAGAAAGACAATGTCGCCATCGTTTTACGGATCACTGAATGAAGCAATATTTCCAGACTTGAATGAGCACCCCAAGAGGATGACACTCTGCCTGTGGTCCGTTTATGTGTGTTGGCAAACTTTCTCAATGATGAACGACAACTCCTTTCACAGGTCACACCTAATCAATAATCGCAGTCAGCTGTGCCGAGAATTTAGATGTGAAAAATGAAATTCTCTTGAATGGGAGTAGTCAGGGCTTTGAACATTTTCTCAAATCCTACCCCTGATTAGCGGTTTTGACTCTTTTTCGGCATTTGTTTGATTTTTCTTTCGTCTTCATGTTTTGTGCAAATGATCAGAGGGACCTCCCTGAGACTGGTGAATCCAATATAAAACTCTGGCACACAGGTGGACTGCATTTAACGATTTAGCTTATTCCATTTAACGATTTAGCTCATTCCAGAGCTTATTCAGGTGTTTTATGCAATCTAATATGAATTAATTCATTCACTTTTATGTTTCACTTTGACATTATGGACTTTTGTTTAGACCAGTGACGTAAACTTCATTTTCAATTTATGGTTTAAAACAATTGAATGTAAAATGTCCAAGGGGGTGAATATTTTTTGAGAGCAGCTGTATGGGCTGGGATTTTTTTTAAAACTTTTTTATTTGGACACCTGCGAACAGTAATTAAAATTTGCTGTTTAAAAGGCATGAAAGAAATTAGAGCAGCAGTCAATAAAATGTAGGTAACATAATGTGTTGCAGTTGTTTCTCCAAGATCCTGTGTGTCTGTAAAGCAGGTAACCAATGAGACCGGTTTTATTTGTATTGCATCATGTTTTACACGTTGAGACACAGTCCTCTGTATTCATTTCCAAAGGTCAACGTTGCCAACCAAATTGGTTGAAGTAAAGCGTAACATCTGTGATGAGATGTGAGAGCTCTGGATGAAGACTAATTGTCAGTGTGACTCTTGTTAGGCCCAGTACAGACAGGCTTTGCATGACAGTCACTCTGTGAGCTTGTGCTAAACATTAAAGACCAAAAGGCAGGACATACTCTAGTTACTGTTACTGCAGCAGAATAACTAGTGCACTAACATGATCCTCAATGCTGTTACATAATACATTTTCAGGGATAGTGAAAAATTAAAAAAATCTTGTGATTGCCTGTTATGTTCACATACAGGGATTAGAAAGGAAATCAAGTGAATGAGATCCACTGTAAAGAATAATAGTTATCATACATCTAAAACGACTTAGAATACATAGAGCACAATCATATAATAATAGTTGATAATAGTTCTATTTTATCTTTAGATCCTTTGACATTTTCAAAAGTGTAATAGTTGGTTACTCTTATTGGTGAAGCCACAGCTAGACAGCAAAGGCACACATTAGACGCTTATATAAATGTCCTTTTCCACAAGCAACCAGAGACACAGAAATATTACGTTTCCTGTAAAAACAGCGTATTGCAGGATTCCTGTAGCATATTTTCTGCTTTATCTTTGGGACATCAGGGTAATCTTAGACCTCAAATGATTTTGCACATGCACGCACCATCATGAAAAGGTCAGCATACAATACAATGTTGTAAGGAGCCAGGATTATCTACCAGATGCTGTTGAGGTGACCTTGGAAAAGGCATTAGGATGGGGCTGTCATTGCAGTGAATGTTTTTCTCTCCAAAAGACAGGGGAGCTGTGTGTTGCTCAAACAAGAAACACTGTTCCCAGACACATTTGGTGCAGAATATACTGTATAATGTTTATCAGTGTTCACAGTAGATCTGACCTGAATTGGATTCAGGAGAGGAGTTTGTCGTTTGGTCTCTGAAGCTTTTTGAGCGCATGACTTTAATGTTCCAAAGGTAACGGAAATCCGAAATAACGGTAGCAACAATTTCATTAGAGATGTGAGACTGGCCCAGTTCTGCCAAAGACTCCCCACAGACTGCACAAACCAGATAACGAGCACGGTTTCGTACCGTATGTAAAGCCCGTGCCTCCTCAATTGTGAGTGTGACAAGCACAGAGCAATGCCGACAAATTAGGTAAGTGTTTACGACAAAAAAAGCAGCTATAAATAACAAGCACTGGCTTCTTAGGATATTCAGTCCACTCTTAGAAAACTGCTGACAAGGCCGTTAATGCTTTGCATAGCAAATATTCCTCTAGAGAATTATTTGATTGAATAGTCCTGTTTGTCCCCAAACTCTCTTCAAAGTACGAAGTCTGAGAGACAGCAGAAATCAAACAATGCTGCAGTACACTCTGGCACTTGAGATAAAACACAACCTCAGTGTGATGAAATACAATCTGTGCATATGTTAATAGACTACCTGTACTTTTTTTTGGTATGAAATAGGTGTACTCTATTGAGTATTCAGCGACTATCGTGAGTCATTTGAGATAAAAATATGTGCTAAAAAATTGTTAAATAGAAAATCTATGTTAATAGGGATATTACATTGAAAAGAGATCGGTGGCAGCTTGAATGGAAATCAGTAAATTGCGTTCACACCGTCCACACATTCTTTCTGGTAGCTCTGTTCCTTTTTTGGGACAGAAAACAAGTGTGAAACCTCAATGCAGGTGCATGTAGTTAACCTCTACATGTGCCAAGCCACTGAGAGATTCCTTGTCCTCTCACATACTAATTAAGCCCCCAACATTTTACCATATCCTACAGTCCTATTTCCTTAAACAATGTTCATACTTTACCTTTTTCTGAAGGGTGACTGTGAAGGTCACTGCGCTTTGCCAACTTAACTAGCCATCTCCCACAGACAGGGACTTGTTTAGTCGTTTTGCGTAAGATTTGAAAATGTTTCCTTGGGAGCCTCGGAATCCATATTTTCCACGGCCACATAACTAGCTTGACTCAGACACAGAAGCCTTATACATTCTAAACCTATCATCAGTTCTCAAAATCACATTATGCGTAACTGTGGCTGTCTGTACGTGCTGGAAGCTACCATTGTGGTTCAGTGGTAAATCTCATTACGCCAGCTTGGCCATGCATCCTTCATCTCTGTGACATGTAAAATCGTACATTTTTCCATGAACACCTCATAGAAATACTATGCATACTTAAAAGTCCCATAGACCCGCGTACGCATATCCAAAAACACACGCAGACATCTGTGCACACATATGCAAACACACGTGTACACCTATACAAACACGCAGGCATACACGCTCGTACACTTATACAAACGCACATGTCCAAGAGTGCATCGATATCTGCATCTATATTCAGTCCGATTTCTTTGGCTGTGTCTATTGTAACAGGCAAGACATATTGATTTTGCTAATAGGAAAATTCTACCTCATTGAGGGTTCAACGGCCGACTCTGACTGCAAACATCTGCTTGAACAAGTGCGTTACTTACCACTGCTGAAGATCTTCGACATGTAATCTACAGAGCAGGGAATTTTGAATGATCAATGTCTACTAATCATGCTTCATAAATTGTTTTCTAGATGTTGCCACGGGCTCCATTGTTTAAAAATAGGATCCCGCAACAGAAACACTTATAAGAGGCCAGCACTTCATTAAGGTCAAGAAAAAGCAAAACATGTCCTTTTCTGTGCTATATTTATTCGGTGCTTCTTTGCAAGTCCCCCCTGCCTTTGGTCAAGCCGTGTGACAGAACACGTGGGCTCTGCCTGTTAGAACAAACGGGAACAGCGGGGCAGACTTCTTGCTCACGCTAGAGCCGCCATCCCCGTTCAGTTGATAATGAGCCCCTTCACAGCGTCCCCACTAGGGGTGGACCCACTCCTTATGGGAACAAGACCTCTAATCTCCTTGTCGTTCTGCAAATAGCCTGGCGGATACTGACAGGACTCCGAATTAAATTCCACCCACCAAGCGGCAATTTTTGTTCACAGTGCTTAATGTCGAAGGCTGAGCTTTTTAAAAAAGAGATATTCTGCGTTGCCCGCTTCCTATCGCAGTCGCAGGTGCAGTTGGAGAGCTGAACAGACGAGGGGCAACATTTCTTTAAAACGGGAAACATCAATGTCTTCCTGATCTTCATCTGGGCATTATTTCTACTTGTGTAAATCATGTCAGCAAAAAGAAAGTACAGCAGGCAATTTACCTTTACCTTTTACCTGTAACACGGGAACCTCCGTTCAGCCTCTCATGCGTGCCAGCACTCCCGTTTTGGCAAGGTTCCAAGGGTAGGCGAAGGGTGCATCCTTTCATCTGGATCCTGTTCGTTCATAATGTGTATATTTAAGTGTGGGGCTTTTGGGTTGTTTTTGATGGTGATTATTTTCTGAGTAGCGAGCGTACAAGGCAAGCCTAACCTTTCTAAAGCTCTAACTATTTGTCATTACCTTTACGGTGTGCCCTTGTTTTTTGAAGTAAAGCAGGTTTTTCGTTAATACCTACCACTGTGTCCGTGCATTTGCTTCCGAACACTCCGAGCACCCCAGCCGTTACCCTCTTACCTTTACTCTTTTACTACAAATTCCATTTGTGACCTAGGTCTCCTTTACAGTTGAGCCCTGTATTAGAGCGATAATGAAAACTATACAAACATAAAGTTGTAAAATACACAGACCTTAAGAATGACAATAACAGGACAAAATGTGGACTTTTACAAGCACACTCGGATGTGGTGATGTAAAACATTGTTCAAGGGCAGAGATTGTAGTGCATAAGTAGTCAACTCTTACGAGGTCCGGAGCCTGCTGGGTTTCTGTTCTACCCTCTCATTTGTTTGCACTCACCTGGTGTCCCCGGTGTAAACAAGCTCCTGCTCAGAGGGTTGCAATGAAAACATGTGAGTGGAACTGGCTTCAGGGTCCAGTGATGAGTTTAAAGTGTGTGTGGTTCAAGAACTGTCTACTTTGCGATTGGGGTCCAGAGCTAGTCATCTAAAAACATTCAGAAAGTCAGAGAACACATAAAATGAGACAAAAACGTTGTTGATCTTCATAAATGAGATAATGGCAGTACAAGTTTAGACAGGCACCGGAAAATAGCCACTACAATGAAGAAGTTTAAATCAACTAAAACCTTCAGAAACCTCCCTGGAAGAGGAACCAGATTTAGCTCAAATGACATCCCTGCCAAGTGAAAGCTGACATTAATGTATTGATTAGAGAGCAGAGGTTTTAGGCCAATTATTGTGTAGTTTTCTGTTGCTTTGCAGAGCCACCCCTCCAATTCTCTTTGATTCTGCAGTCATTTATACCGTGCATGTTGTTATGTATTCAGAGTGCATCTATGCTTTAGCCACTCTCATTGTCATTTGTAACATCCAAATGTTGACCAATATTCCAAGTTGTTCATCCTGAGTTGGCCACACATGGTACCGCTGTCGGCTAAGGTTTATTATAACTAGCTATATAATTAATGATACACATTGAATATAAATAATTTAAAACCTGCATATTTATGGAGAATTATGGAAAATATTTCACATCTTCTCACAACACAGCCGCTCTGGGAACTTTCATTAACTGATATTGGGGAAGTAGGGAAGAGCATATTTCTATATTGAAAGGGTCATTGTAAAAGAAAGAAAACAATAAAAATAATGAAATGGTGTGAAAGGACTAGAAATAATGTCACTATGCGTCACATGATTCAGTACATTTGCTAGATCACTGGTTGTAACTAAGTTCTCCGTAATCTACACTACTTCTGTTTTACTGGTGTTATACAAATGTATTTGTCATGTATTTAGACCCACTTATGCTCACTGACAGTATCAGCATTTTTAGAGGGTATCCACAATACCTGTCTGCTTGACCTTTTTATTTAAATGTACTTGCATACACGAGTACACACACGCACACAGATGCACACACTGACATGGCCGGGATTGTATTTGACCTTTGTCCAAGGGGAGATAAATGTCTATGTGTTAAGGGAGGAAATGAAAAAATACAGGAAAGATTGGATAGCCACTGCACATGCATAGTTAGGAGTTTGTAATTAGGGTTGAGTATTTATTCTGAATGGTAAGTGTTAGAGTTCAGGATTGAGGTTTGAGAAAAGCGTCATAAAGAACATGAAAAAAACATTTCGGTCACATTCGGTCAATCAGCCTTCTTCTATTTGAAAGGAACGCTCAAAATTGTCTGACTGGCATGTTGTATAAGTGGGAAAAGACAAATGTCCAGTAGGGACTTTATCTACTGATACCTGTCTCAGTGGATAAAGTTCATACGCACAGAGAAATAGCGTGAGGGCTTTATAGGGTTTGTGTGTGTTTTTTTCCTTGTGTCAACAACGTCAGACCTTGTTACTGTCTGGGAGGAGGTGCATGGTGGGAACTGACAGGGATTGACATTGGACCTGCACTTACTCCTCAACAAGAGTCAACTGAGGAGTCAGGAAGTGTCTGGAAGGGAGGCAACACACAGGCATCCACCCGTCACTGAATCAAGGTGACGGAATAAGAAGATAGCAGGTCCAATTCAAGGTCCTTGTCTGGCTGTGACATCTGAGGCAATATACAAGAGGTCAATACAAGGCTTAACGTACATCTATGTTTCATTGTTTATTCTTGGGTTATTTAAAACAAGTGACCCGATGATTTCCATGCTTTGTCAGCAAACAGACTAGTCTCCTGAGTGTCACACCCAACGTCAATGGAGTAATTGCAGTAACTGCCAGAGACACTTGCAGGTACATTCGCGGGTTCTGTCACACCCCAGGAAAGATGAGGTCATGGCTACGTCTATGCCAGGAGGGCCATGTTCTCAGTGATCCCGACACTCCTAGGAAGTGACGACTAATATGTAACCAAGAGAATAAAATCGGTATTAACGTATGCATAGCAAAGCTGTTACTATAACATAGGTATTACATTAGTAATTTGGTTGTTTCTGAGTATAGTCTAGCCATTTCTAGTCTATGCCGTTCAATTGGAAACATTCATCCACCGCCTGTTTACCCAGCAGCAGTTACAAATCAGGCAGGACCCTACTAAGACACATTCCCTGTTCAACGTGGCATCTCTTCGTTTCCTGATCACGCTCTAATGGATGGGACAGGCAGGCTAAACAGATTGTTTTCTAATCAGCTTTTAATTGCTGTGCAACTTTAGTCCCTTGAGTTACGAGGCAATTATCTCCCCCCATACGGCTTTCACATAACTGAATCATTGGCTGGACAGTGCAGTTTTTCGTTTGGCCTTCCGACTCACGTTTTGATCGCCTGCCACAACAGAGTGACGTGGAAAGCGCTACGAGGGAACGAAGCGTGACAGCCTGAGATAAATCAATGTAGGCGAAACAATGGAGCCCGACAGCACTTTGTCAGACACTGGGAGAGAATGCGTTGGGTCACGCAAACGAGAGTAGAGTTAAATGTATAGAAAAGACAGAAAGCGTCACCTTTGAAAACAAAAGAAGGCAATTCATATGATTCACAGACATCTTTTTTATTGATCAAACTGAAATAGCTCTTGTTTTAAGCAACATTTTTCAGCTGTACACAGTCTTAGTTTCAGATTCTCTCCTCTGCAAGCTTAGACTAATCAGCATATAATTGGTACATTTTGCTAGATAGCGCTTGATATTGAGACTGAAGAGATAAAAACAACAGAATGAGGAAAAGTAGACACAGAAACTTGAAGTGGACCTTCTAGTTTCCATTCACCAGTAAGACAAGTTTTTTTTTACAATGCAGCAATGATTAGTGCAAAGTAAAGAATCTCAAACATAACAACAGAACAATGTGCCTGTGGACATGGACATATTTGACACTGTGTTCCTCCTAATACATCGTGTTGCCATCTTCATTGGTCAGTAAAAATCTGGTTGTGTGAAAAGTGCACACAGGTAGCCATTTAGAATAATGAGTCAAGCGAACAACCGCGTGGACAGAGGAACAGCTTGACAAGACATATTGTAAACAGCTTGATCCAAAGCCAGAATTTAAAAAAATATTAAATAAATTAAAAAAAGACTATGCCTAGCCATATACATCCATTATAAAAAGTGAGTTAACCACATGACATGATGCTTATGCTGTGTCCAAAGAACAAAGCAATTTTTAGACACGGTTTTACAGCTATACTTCACACCCTATGCTGTTAAAAAAAGAGAATTCTATCAAGATATACATCTCAGGATAATGAATCAAATGCATGAAGGATGCAAACTGATTAAGAGGTTATTTTACAGATTGTTTAGTAAAATATGGTAATACAGATGTCCTTAACTATTATGTTTTTTTAAATTAATTAAATGACCTTTTATGATGCATGTCATGATACTTTAGTATGCAACATTGAAATAGAGTGAAATGCGGAATCAAGTGATTCATTACACATATTGAAGACATATTTATAGGTCAAATATCTTTGTGGAAAAAGTATGAATAAAAAGCTGTTTGTGCGATGGTATCATTGTCTTTTGATATGTGTATATATATATATATATATATATATATACATACACACACATAATTCAGTCATTTCCCTGTGTAGGGAAATTATTTTGTTTAATGGCTTTTTAAATCTATTCAAAATGATAAGTGTGAAAGCAGGAAACAACAACGATTCGGCACATAGATACAAAAGACGATAAAATAAACAAAGTATAAAATTCAACAATTGACAAACTTCCCAATAGATATCTCGCAAACAAGACACTTAAATGCCAATTACAGTGAAATAAATTAAACCCAAGATGGAAAGGTGAGAGCATTCGGACACTTCAATCAGCCAGCCCATCAATCTCAGTGTCTATACTGCAGTGCCACTCTTTTGCTTGTCATTCATCTAGCAGATCGGTCTCTCTTTATGATTTTGCAGTGTGTATCAGAACTATTTAAAAATGCACGTAAAATGTATCCCTAAAACAAAGCGATTGCTTTTAAGGAAGAGGTTTTAAATGATTTGTCATAATATACATTTAATATCATAATTTATGCACCATGCAATGTTTTAGTGTTTCACATATAATACAACAGCATTGATATTGATTTTGATTCACGTTACTATGTCAGTGTCAGAAATGGTAAAAGCCTGGCTGGAGAGGTGTTATAATTAAAAGTAAAAATATATCTGCCACTCTAGCATGTAGATGTGATCGTTTCATGATTTCTTGAATAGTTCATCTAGGAGTTTTACTGGGGGTTAATAATGTCCAATAAAGCGTGGTAGACATGTTTCATGTTGTCTTTGTCAAAAAGTGACGCTGTACAGTAACTTCCATTGCAATAAGTTTTAACCCCAATGCGTTTCCCCTTCCCACTCCCCCCGATCAAATATGTTACACAAGTTAATTCCAAACATGATGGAAAATATCTTGAGGAATAAAAATATATTGACCACAAAAACCAATCAAAGGGACAAAAGGAGGACAAGGGCAGGATGAAATCATTCTACAAAACCATAAACAGAAAGAAACAACAGCAGCCCACCACTACCAGACACGTATTCTTGAAAAGTCCATTGGAAATTGATTTCTTTTTACAGGTTGCACAGTCTATATTGAAATACTGGATCTGGGATAGATGATTCAGTATTAAAGAGGGTGAAAGGGTCAAGGGGCGGGGGGTTGGGGGGTTCGGTGGTCACTCCTCCTCGGTGCAGCCCAGTAACTCTGCACGTAAAGTGATCCGGCCGTACCATGACCACGGAAGGATCCGGACGAACCGGGCGTAGATGGGCGGATCTATCACGTTCTTTCTGTGCGTGTCATTGTCAAAGTTTCCTTGGAACACCTGCGGAAGGAAGGACAGCAGGAATGAGGTGAAACAAATGGTGACACTGAAAACACACACAGAGCCCAGCGAACTAGTTAGTGCATGTGCACCTCATTATATAAAGGAAAGATACAACAGGATCAAATTTTCCATGTTTCATTGGTCACACACAGATTGTACGCAACAGATGCTGTGGCAGGTGCAGCGGAATGCTTTGTAGGGAATAAAAAAAGCAACGGTTTAAATATTCCAAATACAGGTTCATTTCAAACGCATGTTGTCTAGGCTACGTTATTCTGGCCACTACATTTCCAGGATGACGTTCCTAGAGGTATGACCAAGACCTGTCCCTTTTGTTCATAACAAACACAAAGCAGTGATGTTGGCAAGCTGGTGGTCATTTGCCTCAGAGCAGACCCCCATCTTTTGGTACAGCAGCAGCCAACATCACCCAATGGACAGGCTGAACAACATCCCAGAAGTTATTATCAATCTCTCCACTGATGTAGTTAAGCGAGCGAGAATAAAATATTCAAATAGAAACAACCATAACGGATGTTTTGGGATGCATAAAGTGTTGTCGATACTCATAAGCCTTAGTGTCTCAGTGTGGTTAATCAACGGGTAAATGAAATGGAATATGGGAGAAATGTACCTTCTGGGACAGCTTCATTGAAGGGCATGATCATTTCAAGGGTGATTATGACAATTTAATTGGGATTTAATGGAAATCATAATTACATGAAATGTAAAACCAGTGGGCTGGAGTTCTGGACCGCTGCAGGTACTAGAGACAATGGCCTGCTCAAACATGGCATGCATCAACCAATCAGAGTCCTACACCCCACTGCTGGGCACCGGACCTCTTTAACTCCAATAGCGAACCTAAAAACGATGAACACTTGAGACATCTCAAGTAATCTAATTGTGCCCCTACATTCCGTCAGTGCCCATTGAACGAAAAGGACACCTCAGAGACGAATGAATATGCTGTGGCGATCCAGGCATTCCAAGATCTGAAAACAAACGCGGCATGGTTGACTTATGCGAAATAGGACCCATAGAAAACCTTTAAACTGACACATTTATGTGGTAAACAGGCTTTTTCAATGCTGTTCCTGGGGTCCAACTGAGATACGCAACCGCTGCCCAGTGACACTGCATCCAACTCAATAAACAAATCAAGGGTTGGATGATTATCATGGATGATTAGGTTTTGATGATGATGAAGAAAAGCATTACCGTGGTTCCACAGGAACAGGGGTATTAAAGTGTGATGTAACCTGCTTGTATGGTTGCTAGGTCTCAAAAGCTAAGACAGTTTTCGATTTTGATGCATTCGGTTGCATCGTGCATTGTGTTCCCAGAGAAAGAAACACACTTGAGCAGGCCACTCGAAGAATCACGCTCCTTACCAAAAACAAGACAGCGATGACAGGCCTTGGACGACTTATTTTGGCCCAGCCACTTCATGACCACTTCGGCCAGAACAATTCTGGAATGAAATGAGAAATCGCCAACCTGCATCGAGCTAATTCCTCAAGGGAAGATGACCCCTCAGTGGCATTCCTGGGGTCCTGTGTACGGCACTAATATCAAGTCCTTGTCATCGGCCAGGCCGTGTGCACACCATGGGACTGTCAGCGGAAAGCACCAGCACCACGGAGGTTCTGACTGTGCCCACCGCCATCACATCACACGATCAGGCGCCTTGACTGAAAAGAATAACATTTGACTTGGAACTGGTTCCTTCCTGTTGATTTAAGATTACCCCATTGTCCCGTGAAAATGGCTGATTCCCCATGCGACTCTCGCGTTTGTGTTGAGAGGACATTGTGATCTGGACCTGTCCCAAAACCAGCAAGACATGCTGCTTCTTGACACAATGCTTGCTTAACTAGTAAAACATCCAAACTGGAAACCAGAGAAGGATAGAGAACGCTATACATGTATATATATATATATATATATATATATATAGATATGTCCATTACTAGCAGAACCATTAAGAGCTTACGACATTTTAAAGTAGTTCACCTGGTGTCCATACATCCATTTTTATCAGCTGATACCAGAATCCACAAGGTCATTAGTCATGACAATGACTCAGAGGTTGTCAGAAGGGAGAAGAGAATAAGGGCTTGTATAATTTTTAGGCAGCGAAATGCACTCAATATTGCTGTCTGTTGTAATGCAACCTTCTGGCCACTAGAGACCTCTGTTCTACTCTGTTCAGCTGAAATACAGCTGCTGACCTTAGATTGCTTTTAGGCTCACAATCTGCCACAAATAGTCTCCAAAATGCAATGAGTAAAGGAATGCCCTAACCTTTCCAATCTTGGATTGTGCAGACCCAATTGTTTTAATACATTTTAAATGAGTAGAGGTTCTGTAATTCTATTATAACATTCTTGTTTTGGACTTTGGTGCACATTTCCCATCAACATCTACATCTTTTATTTAGTATAAATCATAATTCTAGTCTTAGTCACTGATGTATCTACTGTATATCTCTGGATATGGTCCATCATTCTGGTCGTAGTCACTGATGTATCTACTGTATATCTCTGGATATGGTCCATAATTCTGGTCTTAGTCACTGATATGTCCCGCAATGCACTTGTCGTATTGAAAATGTGTTATTATATCTCCAGATAAACCTAAGGCGGTTTAAAAAACAAAAGTCAGAATAAAAAAGGCAGCATTTTGTTTAGCAGCTACACAATAATACCTGTAATGCATCCAAACAGCCTGGTTACTTTCTTAAGAAGTGAAACATGTTAAAATGGTGCTGGACTGTGGAGGTTAGCTTTCTTTCCAACATCAGGTTGTGCGATGACCCAAACATATGAACCAACCACTGTGTGATTCATGTCTTCTAGTCTCAATAGTCCAATCCCATTTGTACAGTATAGGTCAGGAATGTTAGTTCATAAAGGTTGTTATATGGATTGGTGTTCGACAACTTGGATTTCTCATCATTTTACCCACACCGTGCCAATGATAGCCTCAGCATTAGTTAATAAAAGATTAGAGACAAATCTCAAATAGATACTTTTTCTGCTGTAATGCTTGCCAAAAGGTTCCACAGCTGAAATATAAAATGCTGATAAGTCAATCAACTTAATTAGCACTGATATAATTTTTTTTTACTGATGAAAAAAACGATTGTATCCTTTTGTAGGAAGTCTGTTTGCTTAGAGTTAGCTACGTGCTTTACCAGCTAACCATGCAGAGTGACAGTGTGTAATGAAAGGGCAAAACTTGATATTTTCATTATCCCGATTTTGTGGATATTTGGCTCCATATTAATGCAAACGAGGCGGCGGCCTACGTGGGTGGATGTTCAATATAGAAAAGATGCAAAAGGAGATTTTCTTTTCCCTTACAGTGGCTTAGAAAATTATTCAAACCCCTTGGATATTTCCGTAATATATTGTGTCACAGCAAATCAAAAAAAAAAACATTATACCCCTGATCAATACTAAATTCCATAATATCTAAGTGAAAAATTAACAAAAGTGTGTACAGCTTTACTACTGTTTTACTACTGTCACTTTTTGTTTGAAATTGTACAAACTAACTGTGGGACCTCCCAGAGACAGGTGTATTTAACCTGAAATAATTAGAAAAACACCTTAAATGTAGGTTAAGAAAATAGACTCCATTAAAGTAATTACATTACTTCAAAATACAATTGATGGTAGCATATTGTACGTCATTCAGGTGACATGGAATACTTACACAGTTGATATATATTTTTTTTTTGTCAATTTAGAAACAATTTTCTTCTTTGTACTGATCATTGGCAAAACCTTAATTTTCATGTTGCAACACAATAAATGCGTAATGGTCCATGGGAGATGAATACTTTTATGATCCACTGTATGTACCCCAAACCTCTACCTTTCACAGAAGATCATTTCTTCTCCCTACAATTAGGTACTGTAACTCAACATCATGCTTTAGTACTCAATAACAACAGCTAACAACAATACATCATTGCTTTGCAACTTCTTGGTCATTTCTTTCACACTACAACCGCCATTGATAGACCAGGACCAGGCCTCGGAATACCAGATTAACAAAATACCTAATGAGGACAATCAACCGGTTCACAGAATGTATCTTTCTTTACTTTGGTTTCTCTTTCTCTCACTCCCTGGCTGAATCTCACAACCGTGAATCGGCGCACTCATGAATGTATTTAATTACCCTCCTATGCCTTCTTAGGAAGACAGCGCTGTGTCAAGTTGAAAGTGCACAGAGAAAGTCTTTATTCCACAGAGGGCATTTTGTTCTTAGTGTTAATGTGCCCCTTGTTAGGTGAAGTAGTATACCAGCAATGAAATACTGGTATTCCACCGAGACAAAAGGCCTGAGTAACCAGTTTCCCTTTCAAGATCATGAATCTGGCATTGTGAGTGCAATAGATGGCAAATTTCTTCTGTCATGGCAAAAACTGGAGAACCATTATTTTTGAACCATTACCGACACATTATTGACTTGTCTATGAATAACTTTTCTTCACCCTGTGGACAATTCCCACCTCTTAAAAACAAAGAATAGAGGTGACATTGCATCAAGTTCTCAAGGATGGGAAGCATTTCAAAGCAGATTGTAAAGACAGATAGAAAGAGACTCAATATTTGGTCTATCATAGAGAAATGGCAGAGTGCAGGGTAAAACACATTTTAGAGGTGGGCGCGGATCAAACCTTACAACTTTTCCAACTGATCTGTATCAACATCAAATCTTTACCCTTGCTATTTACCGTAAAGGTGAATTGAAGTCTTTTAGACTTGGGAGATGAGAACCGGCGTATCAATTCCAGGTGTCTGCCACAAGTGTAATACGGTAGACAAAAGCTACAAAAGAGCAACCAAACAGGGAGGCCCAAAAGAACATGAAAGCAGCAGTTGATTGAAATATGACAAGGATCTCTCCGGGGCTGTCCAGGGACTTGCACACGGACAGATATCTCACAAAAACACAAAGGGTAGAAGACCAACTGAAAAAGTGGAAAAACAGTGAAGAAAAGACTGCGATAAAAAGAGCATGTGTCCTCTTGACATAACCTTGCCACTTTAGCTATGGAAATAGTTGCCTGGGGGTAAACGCACTATGCAAACACAATGCACAGTAGGCTGGGGATTCTGTGCCAACTGGAATATAAGTTACATGTTCTTCAAAGGCACACAACAATGTATTGTTGCAAGGAACTGCACTGTCTTGAAACTATCCTCCAAATAAAGTATGTATTGTATACCTATATTTGAGTCATTTTACTAATGATCTTTTCAAGACTGACTAATATACACTGTAAAACAATTAAGGGAACACGTAATCATCACAGTTCAACACCAAGTTAATTCAACTTCAGGGACATGAATCTCTTCAGTTAGGAAGCATACGTAATTGTGAAGCAATGTCAACTGTTTTGGGGCAAATTAAAGTGAAAACAGGTTCACTGGAGAGGCAACAGCAAGACAACCCCCAAAAAAAGAAATGGTATTGCAGGTGGTGGCTACAGACATTTGCACTCTCCTTATTCATCAAGACTTCTTCTTTAGTTTTTTAAACATCCCGTCCCGTTTATGATTACCTGTGTTCCTGAGAACTCTCCCTGTTTAAGTGTATCAGGTCATTGTTTGGTTTCCACACCATTGTGACATTGTTTTGCTCAGTTTTCTTGCCATAGTTTCTGCTTTGAGTGTCTGAGTGTCCTGCCTATGAACCTACAACATTACAGAAGGAGAATGGCCCGGAGGGGCGGAATGGAATTTCAACCAAGACATTGGTGTTACAAACCTGACTTCTACAATAAGTGTGATTGTATCTCTAATGACCACAGACAGTTAGGGAAACCTGTTAAAACAATTTAGCTACATGAATGAATTTATTTGACACTTTATAGAAATAATAAACCAAACAATTACCACAAGATAAAAACTCCCGATGTAACTATAATTCCCCAGCTCAGTTACCCTTCTCAGATTCTGGAGACAGGTGGGGTAGGATGGCAACAGAAATCCTGGAGTTTATTGAGCTCCTTCGTAGAGATGTATTTTTATCCAAGAAATAGATCAGCTTCAGAAACAATGATGTTGATCTTAATTGACTTCATTTCAACCTGTGCAGTGAAATATTAGTACTACTATAAAGTAGGGTTCCAAACTGGACAATCAGATTTTTCAACTCTTTGCACCCTTTCACCCCAATGGACTGACTACCCTGACACTGCCAACCTCCATCTCCTTCACTCTAAAGGAGCATGTTCCTCACCACCATAACAACCCTTTATATTTTAGTAACTATATCAGTTCTATTGAAAAGTCTCCCGTCTCCAACAAAGTGCACTCTCCGACACATTTCACATCACAGGATCGTCTGCAGACCACAGTCGTTAGATCAATGGAAGGAAGCAGAAGAATTTGTACATTCTCATGTCTTTTCAATGTGGAGTCCCTTCAGTCCCACAAAGGCCTGGGTGTGATAGATATTACCCCAGAGTAAACATAGTCTAGCTGCACTGGGGTCAGGAGGGAGTCCACATTGAAAAACATGGGAACTCACAAATCTTCTCCTTCCTTCCATTGATCCAATAATTCATCTAGAGGACATCGACCACTCCAGGAATCTTTCATAGTTCATCAACGTCAACTTCCCCTGGCGCTTAAGAAACTACTTCAATCTTCTCGGTTCTGTGTTGGAAAGCATCACAATGTATAATCATCAGAGGGATTGAGGCCCACCACACCCTCGTCACAGAAATACACGTGTGGCCCGGGTTGGTCTAGAGGTCAAAGCACGGGCCTCCGGTACAAATGTCTGGGTACTGCACAGGAACAGCTGGTTGCCTTAAAATATATGTTCAATTCACATACTTGTTTGTTTTTTACAGTGCATTCCTTCACCCTCTTCTGGTTTAAGCTAATGCCCAATGGTTACATACTGAACCGCTCCTCTCCTGCAGTTTTTCAGTGAGCCTGAAATTTAACCCAGCTGACCTTTTCACCAACATTGATTTTACTCGCTGAGCCAGTCAAGGATGTACATTAATGTGGAGTCTAAGGGGACTCATGGGCTTGACCACAAGCCATACTCCATTATTTAACTACCACAGAGACCAATAGTGCAGGTCTCCGTGCCCCAGCGGACTCCTGCCCCACTGTAGCCCCTGGCAAGCTAGGGTGCCGCCAGGCAATCTTGGCAAAACCCCTGTTTTACTGGAAGTATGATAGTGGGCTACCTGAGGAGCTAAGTTCCGCTCAATCAAACTCACGTCCACGAGCCATCCACTTCTTCAAGCCAGGAGGCAATATAAACCCAATCACAGCTAATCTTGACCCTTGAGTGTGTGTTTCAGATGTGGTAGCATACACAGCACTGGCCATATCTTGTAAGGGGGAGGAAAGGAGAGCTATTAGTGGCAAATCTTAAGCTATGATTGCATTTACTGACATCTAGCATGCTGTTACCCTCTAACCTGGAGTGAATTGGAAGTTCCACTGGCTAATTAACCCCTGGGCGCCTAAATGAAACACAGTTTAACATCAATCAATTACTTTTGTACCTGATTGCCCCAATCAGCACTCTGTAAATATTGGCAGCTAGTAAACCAATGCAGTCAGTGTCCTGTGGAACTTGGAGCTATGTGTGAATGTCGATTAGGAAAAGTGAAAAGTGCTGTGCGTTGTCAAGTCTGTTTTTGTTAAAACAGTGTATCTGCGTGTCTGTGTTTCCTTGCATACGTGCATTATTCGATGGGCACAGACAGGAATGTACAGATTGTAAATACATGTAACATACTGTATAAATAAGTGACAGCCTGTGAGTCCATGGTTATGTGTGACAGTGGCCTCTCCACTCCCAATCTAGATCTAAATGCCTGCAGTGTGTGCTACACAGGGGCTCAGATGGGAGAGACCTGAGCAGAATATTTACCAGGTTAGGGCACTAGGCCCAGACAGACACTGTGTCCAGCCCCCACCTAGACAAACATAAACTGTCGGTTTTGTCATGCAGACACATGAACCGGCACAAAAACGCACATAAACACATACATTCAAAAACACACTCTGACTGTGATTTCCTCTTGCAGTCATGCATAAGTTCACAAACATACACACAGACACATATACAGGGCTCAACCTCCCCAAGCCTGTGGCGTGACAGGAAAAGCCTCTGGAGTCCGGCAGCCTAATGTGTCCTCTAGCAATAATCCGCTGGTCCAGTCAACTGAGAGGTGGAAACACCTTGCGAAGTCATACATCTGGAAGGTTCCTCACAGCTCTGATCTGGGACACAATGATTTCCATTCTTCCAAGTCTTTCTCTACAATATGCTGAAAAATATGTAGTAGAACCCGAAAAATATGAGATTGACCTGACAAACATCCCTTTAGGAATCAAACGCTGCCTTTTCTTGAACAACCTAATACATTTATCATGGGAGCATACCACGGTTGCAGATATTCTTTTCAATTTTGATTAGTTTTTCTGTCCAGCACCAGTGAAGTCTATACGATAACATGAAATTATTGGATCTTTTAATAGGATGTTTTGCTGTGAAATGGAAAGTTCATTGGATTCATATTTACAATCTTTGTGAAAGAACTATAACACAAAAACGTTCTTGACAGTGCTTTTGATATATTCCCAGTCTTGTCAGGCTTGCCAAATGTTTGAAATCCGGCCAGTTTGCAAAAATGAGATTGCGCAGCTGTAATCAGTCAGCAAGCAGTGGCCCATATCCACAGATTAAAATCTCCTGAAGAAGGAGGGGGGGGGGGGGGGGGGGGGGGGGGGGGGGGGGGGGGGGGGGGGGGCTTAGTGGTCAGAGTCCCTGGGCCAGTAAACAAAACTGATTCTAATCATCAGCTGACAAGTCTGTCAACCTTGATTGCTCCCAGGTCTGTCCTCAGCACAGGGAACTGGTAGAAGGCATCTGATCTGTGGAGAATGGCATGGGCTGGGCTGCTACCGTGTGTATGGCTACAGGTAATGACAAGTGGCTTTAAAAGTGTCAATGAGAGCGTTTCTGTTTGAAGACCCTTATATATGTATGGAAGCCTTCTTCAAGAAGTACTGTATGTCTGGCCACTTGTAATTGTGCAAATTTGGCAAATGTTTCTGGGAGTGTATCTCACTGTGGCCTGTCCTTTGAGTCCTCGCATTGGTATTCGGTAATTCTATAGCTAAACAAAGTGCTTAGATGATCAGCTATTCAGGAAGCCAAAAGACCGATTTAGGGACACAGGTGGTATGCCCAATCTAGCCAGTGAAAAATTGTGTGGAGTTTGTAGCTCAAATCGTTCGGCCTCCACCGACATTATCAGGACCGGCCCTCGATACAAAACACCAAAGGACGTAGCATCCTTCATGTTTACAATGTGTGAAGTTCTTTAGACTCGGGGCATGAAACGCTGGTGTGCTTTTCAGGCTTAAAAGAAATCTTGAGATCGGTATGTGTGAGTGTGTTTCCTCTCAGGTTTGCCCCATTCTGTTCATTGTAAGTACCTGAGCCGCCGCGCTAGGAAGTGGTTATCTTTAAACAACACAGCGAGGGTAGCAGAGTAAACAGGGCCCCCGCTAAGACAACAGGCTCAGCAGAGGGCTGCTCTTCTGATAGCGGGGGGCTGTCAATGTCGCTTTGCCTTTTAGCAGGCAGGCGTGGGCAATCGGAACGGACCCCCGTAAACACCATTCGGGCAACATGCCGACCAGGACCGCTAGACAATGCCCCTTAACTGATCCCGGTGCCGAGAGAAGAGACAGAGAGAGGCTTTTGCAAGCCGTGCTGGAGCCCAAGATAAGAAGATGCAGCGCGAACAGAGAAAGACCGGTCGGAGCAGGACAACTGGAGGCTGCCCGGCACGTTTATCAAGTCATTCAGGTCTCTCCCTACTGAGCCCACGTTCCGGTGCTGGATTTCTTTTTGTTATTTTTTTTTATTTAGAGTTTTTCCACCTCATTGTACATCTCCCACTGATTTAACATCTCATTCATTGGGTGCATGATAAACGTTCACATTTGGATGCATTTGGGAATATGACCGCTGCCCGTGGAAATACTGTTATTCCTAACAGCGACTAAGACCTCCGTGAAAGGGAATAGTTGGTCATTCGGCGTTCCGTGCGTTATAACAAAGCGTAGTATGAAGACGACTCACCTTGTCCTTCCTCTGTTTCTCATCTTGATATATTAGCCATCTCACTCCATCATTGCTGTAGGCCACTTTGTAGGAGCCAACAAACTGGACGTGGCCAAAGTCCTTGGCTCCCTGGGTGATGATGCCGGTGATTTTAGTCGGCACAAGCATGTCAACCTGGGAGGGAGGGAGGGAGACAGGGGTGAGGGGAGGAGAAACAGAGATACTTTAACCCTATAACCACTCCAAACTAAATCTCAACAAAAACAAGTGTCAGGGATGCTCAATTTCCTCTGTCCAATCACTCTGCGTCTCCTTATATCCTGTGAGGATTTAGAAAGAAGGCGTCAATTTGTTTGCAAAACGTGTGCTTCCATTTGTCACAGCGTGTCGGAGAACAAGGCTAAGCCACGACCTCTTTTCAGCTGAAGAGAAACCGACGGCCACAGCAGATTCTCAGACCCAGGCAAGCGGCATTTGGGTTAATTTTTAATGCGCTCTCATTTGTAGCTTGCACTTTACAGCACGACATGGTGTAGGCACAAACAGTGTAGCCATTACCTTGAATGGGAGCAGGAGAACTGGCCCACAATAATATCATTATTGTGCATCAGTCAGAATAATATGTTTCATTAAATACAACGGTTTGCCTTATGATCTTGTAGACCAGGTCATGTCAGAAATCTTTCGGATGAATGCAAATGCCAATACAAAGTAAAGGCTCTACTTAACCTTTTCCTAATCAGCATTTATGTGATTATGACCTCATGCAGCCCGAGATCAGCAGAATACTGTGTTTACATGCATGAAGCCACTCTCTGCCTTTCCGACTTAATAACGATCAGTTTAGTATCAAATTATGAATGTGCATATAGACGGGTCCATTTACAACTAAGGTGAAATGATGTTTCATTATCTTCAGGTGCTGCCCGTTCGTAGGAAAGTGGTTGGAGTTTTCTAACCAGTCTAGCCTGCAGAAGACTTAGCTCAATTGAAAAAGATCTGAATCATGCAATTGAGTGTGCTGTACAAATGCTCATCAGTGCTGACCCTTAATATACACAGACAGTACGCAGTTGTAGTCTCCACTTACATGTCATAGTACATTCTAATAGGTACAATGTAAAAAGGTGCAATTGTTAATGGAAGAGCATTGCTATTAGTCCATGTTTTTTCCCTTGCTGACATTCACTCAACCAAACAGTGTTCTGTCTCATCAATCAGTACATTTAGATGTTTTTCCAGTTGACACAAGTCGGGGTTGTGCACACAGCCTGTAGGCAGAGGAACACAGGAACCCAATGCTGGCAAGTAAATAATAATTGGAAATTAAGATATTTTAAATATTTCGAAAACGTATTTAGTAATACAATGTTACAAGTACAGTAGGCACTTGTTGCTCTACTGAAATAACAATAGACAACTTCTATCAAGACCCGTTGCAACAAAGCGAAGCAGCTAATCTTCCAGACACGGCCGTCATCATCATACCATGTCATATCAACATATAAATGATAGTTAGGAGTTATTGTGTGGATGATGACATGACACCTAACTGAAACAGATTATGTTGTCTTCAGGAGAATACATTGTTTGCATCCATCAGCTATAATTAGCTTCTTCCTGACCCATAGCTGCATAGCTCCGTGAATGGCAGTGACATATCCATTACAGTGCAACCACCATGTAAACATCTATGCAGCTGGTATATAATTCAGTGACTAGCCGTAATATTCAAAAGCTGATTTCTATAAGCGTATATTTATTAGCACACAAGAACATCATTTTGTAGGGTCTTCATAGGGCGCTGGTGGATAGAGTTCACTACAGCAGCAGTCACAGTCTGGTTGATAACAGTACAATTTGGAAAATATCGTGATGAAAAACATTCTCTTACCGTCTCCCTCACTAGCTCCATTCGGTTTGATTGATACTAGTCATAAGAACAACTATCGATTACTGTGCTATCTTGATGGTGTTTCTGCCTCCATGACGAGCAAAAGTCACTGTGTCCAAGCGATGTTTGTAAACACAGAAAGGAGTGCATATTAGTAGTATTACATAGTTATTGTTAGTTATGGGCTAGACAAGCCCATCTTCAATCAGATCTGTTCTCATTCTTCCTGAACAGTTCATTATTTAAAGATAATCTTGAATTGAACTCCTATATAATGAGTGAGAGCATCGACTAAAGGTAACACTTGACTGGTGCAAAGCATTGAGATGAATGCTTCTGCTTGCCTTACTACAAAACAATAACACAAAAACATGAAGTGCCGTGTAGTGTCTTATAATGTTTAGGGTTCAGCCCTAATGTTTTAGGAATCAGTGTTTTGGTAATATTCTGTGATATTATTTAGTTATTAATTTGTCAGATTTTTAAGTTAGGCCTGGACATGCTACAAGTTCTACGGAATTAACTGACACGTCGATCCCACGTAGGTTCATCTGGCTTGCAACCCTTCATGTAACCCTTCACACTGCTAAGTGAATCATGTTTGAACAATTACATTGTCAAAAAGAAGAAATCATTTGTATCTAAAGTCTAAAAAGACCTGAGAGCAAGGTCCATGGCATGAAATACGATCTGTGGAGCATAAAACGATGCAATTTGGAGATCAATTGAGTTATCAGAGTAGAAAATAATGAGGAATTATGGGAATTTTCGGTTCGTTTTTTACTGTTTGCTTTTATCATGTTGCATGAATCAGCTTAGCTTTGCTTCAGTGAAGAAACAAAAAACAATGTTTGTGTGTGTATGGAATTCCAAATCATCACAGGCTACATACAACAGAGAAAAAAGGGTGAATATCATGTGAAGTTCTGGTCATAAAAAATGAATAACGTTATCAAAAGGCCATAGTTATCATGGCTGATAGATTGGAACACAAAGCATAAATATGCTCATACTTAAAAGATCCCGAAGTCTGCTTGTACTATAAATAATGTGAACGCAAAACATTTACTTCCTTCCGCTTAAGAGTATAAGGTTTAGACAAAGAGAAATTATAATGTACCTATTTGTGCAAAAGATTTCAATGAGATAGGCCTCTTCCCATTTGGTATGACTAGGAGCATATGGTACCGTAGCCGTTTGAAAACCAAATAAATCTGAAATTACACGCAAGAATACACCAGAAAAATCTGAATTACACGCAAAACACAAGACCCAAGCATGCCTCAGTTAAGTATTGCACTTAGTATACATGAGACCAAATCACCACAACATAAAGGTTGCTTCAGAGCTGGCCTTCAGTCCTTTTTCAGGTAGCAAAAATACGCCTGCTTTTCTGAAAAAGAGGTTTTCAAGAATATAGAAGGGATTTCTGTGAAACTGTATTTTGGGGAGGGTAAGTTACCAGATCTTTGCAACACTAGTCTTATTCTGCCCTCCCAAGTCCTGACATACTTGATGGTGATTCCCCAGGGATTCATAAGGGTTTTCACTGTAGACAGCCAGTTGGATATGGCTCAGGCCTGGATCTCTGACACATAAAGGAAAGACATAGCTTGCTGTCAATCTTCATGTGCGTTTAAAGGACAGCATTACAGGATATATAGAATAAGCAGACAGACAGTTTGGTACTAAAACAACATAAAAAGAGTTTTCTCTCTGAGGCAGTGTTTTTCAGACCACGGACAACCAGCCAGGGACCTGCTAATCCAACTCCTTCAGCAGGAATGTCTTTGACCAGCGATATAGCAAGAGACTTAGAGGAAAGGTTCATCATTGGGGTACAGATGGCAGGAGCTTCAGCAGGATCAGTAACTAAAGTGATATCAGCGTTTACATCCATGAGACAGACGGTTGAAAGAGCACATTCCACCGAAACGCTGGGGCATTACTGCAATCTTAAAAGAAAAAACAGGTGAGCAACTCCTTCACCCGGTGGCTGAGAATGTCAGAGCAGGGTGTGGCCACATGGTGTCCGCAGGAACAGTCCGGAACAGTCCGTTGGGGACAAAACGGAGAGGGATATCGTAGCATGAATGCAGCACACCAGTGCCAAAGGTAACATACAAAGGTATGTATAACACTGATAGAATACAGCGTAAAGGGCTCCTACAGGACGGTATAGCTGCTAGTTCAGGAAGACGTTGCTCATTAAGAAAAGAGCAACATGTCAAAGTAGCTTGATTACCCTCTGAGCAAAACACAGTTCAGGCGTAATCTTATTCTGGCCTACCAGTTGGGTCTGCCACCAATAGAAGAGACTTTTCGAAGGGTAACATGTAATTGCTGTCACGGGTAGAGATACCCACACTCTGGCACAGCTCTCCTCCAACACTTTGATGGCCCAAACCAAATTAAGGGCAAGATAAGTTTGCTCAATCCAAGCACCCCCTCCCGATACACCCAACTAGGGATTTGGCCTATTCAGACAACAATAGTTGTATCTCGATGAATGACATTTGTGGCGGGACAAACATACATAATTGAGGTACACTATTTTGCCAAGTATTGAACATGGTGCTCTTTACTGACAAATACTTCCAGCAACTAATGAGGTCTAACTCAGGGTCTCTTGGAGTGTAATAGTCAGCAATGTTTGGAGTCTCCTCCTGGTCCAAATCATCTAACATTGTCTTTGAAACAATGCTACTATCCTGAGCAACAGCACGTGTTTAACAAAAAATGTGCCTTGTAAGAAACCATGAAAACACAGGTTCATACCCCTTCCAGGTCAGAGGTCTGGCCAAAGTGCCGTGTGTGCATGTGTTGTGTTTCACCGCAAAGCGAGAGTGAAATGTCCCTAGTTGTTTTTACATTTCATGGCATCACATACTTTCTTTTGGCCCTCCTCAAGAGAATGGATGAAGACATAAACAAAACCCGCCCATAACACTCCCACACGCTGACTCCCGATTCCAATGCTCTGCTTCATCAGTGCCTGTCTCCCCTAACAGTGGAAGAAAAAAGACAAACAAATGATTTACTCCACAAAATTAATTTGGTACAATTAATGAGATCTGCCCCTGGAACACCTGGTGGTGCTGAAGCTCCTAGCAAGGCGCTAAGGGGCAACACGTGCACGTGTTTCTGACAGACAAAGAGGAAACATGAAAAGGAAGGAGAGAAAATGGAAAGAAACCCGCTCCACGGCTCATTAAGATGAAAGCCAAGCTGAAATCAGATGGGGAGTGTTCCATCAACTGCATGCAATTTGTGTGTCAATTCACATATTCCAATTAATTGCAAAAAAGGAATTCAACTGAATTCGTTATGTCTGTCGTTATTTCTGTTAAACATAGAAATACATAATAGTATGCAGTCAAGTCAGTTAATGGATGCATCATTAAAAGTACAGGGCAATATCAGTATTGTGGCTGTTTCTGAGGTTCTGCCACAACAGTGTTTGTGAATATAGGCCAAAAGGCCCAACTAAAATGTAAAAAAGAGCTGTACCAGTCTGTTTTCCCCCACTGGCCAGTAATAAGCCTTTGACTTACCTGCTTCTTTTTGTTACTGGGAACAATGGTGCATAAAGATCCCCAGGGTGAAAGTCTTAACGTAACATTGGTGCATCAAATCGTGCTGTTGATGAGCTTAAGAAATCTCTGTCCTTGTAACCCATTCATAGCTCTCATCCATGTCAAAATAAAGATGCCTTGAATGGTTTATTATGTAAACAAGCTCTATGTATGACAATTTTCTATGTATAAATCATCCAAATAACTAAATATGTCAAGGCAATTCAGAGCAGTTTTCCAATCACGTCTACTGTATAAAAACAACTGAATTTGAGAATTTACATAGGGCTGAACGGCCCCTTCAGAAAGAGTAATGGCATCATTCTCATCTCCCCAAAACAAACTTGGGGCATCTGTCAGAAGGACAAAAAGACAAGTCAGAGGCCTTTACTGGTGTGTTGGTGGGTTTGGGTTTCAGAACGTGAAGGTGTCGCAGCCTAATACAACCGTCTAGAAGATGGATCAGAGGTCTGCACTCCAGAGTTGTGGTAAATCCCAGGATGCTTTTGTCTCTGTGCGTTCTGAGTTGAAAGACATGCTCATCGGCCTCCTGGAAGCATCGCATGGAGACCCTTTGTTCTCCACCAGGCGACAATTAACCTTCACACGACATTGGAACTGTCAGTTTAAACACTAAATATATAAATTTTTACTATACTTTTACTGATTCAAACATACAACGAAATTGTAATGTATAAAGGTAGGGGTGAGTGTGTTGTGTAATGTTTTAAGGTAAGGATGAAGGACTTGAGTAATGTATAAAGAAAAGGGTGGTTTGAATAATGTATAAGGCAGGGATATGGGGTTTTATTAATGTATAAAGGTTTGAGTTTGAGCGTGTTACAGTACAAAGAAGAGCAGTTTCAGTTTTGTGACCCGTCTTGCGGCCTGACTGAAAATAATTGATGAAAATGTTCTGAGATAGATAACAGTAGAGTTGAGAAGATTCGTTAGGCTGCTTAGGTTGTTAGGCAATTGGATATCACTAGTCACAAGATTCATCCTTCATGTGGTTAATTGTCCTAAGCAAGACACATCAGTTGTTGTCTAAAAAAGGGATCCTTTTTGACAGTTTTCCCATCGATTTAATATTTTAATTTAATTAAAAATAGATTTAATTTTTTACACTTTCAAAATTTTAATCCAGAGCAACATACATTTTAAAACTTTTAGATAGGTGGATCAGACATGGAGTAGTATTTAGTAGTACATTCCACTTAATCAGTTATTGGGGAAAGAATGCTGAAGTCTATGTAAATAACATAGCTAGCTTTGTGTTCTAGTACATAGCATGTATTACTGCACAAATACTTTGGAGGGCTGTTAAGTTTTGGAACTCTTTGAGAAGGTCAGCTTTTGGATAGAATGCCCTCCGCTTTCCCAGTACCAGAGGGAAGCTGGTTCCAGCTTTGAGTGCAATAATAAAGAAAACTTGACTGCACATCGGGAAAAAGAATAGACACATTCCCAAGACCTTCCCTGCTGTGGCTTATGTGGTAATCTGAGAATACTAGATGGAGGGGTACGTTATTGTATCATTGGGAGGTCGTAATGTATTGTAATAAAAAAATCACAGTATGAAGACGCTGTTTAGTATTGTAAGAATGCAAACTAGATTGTAAAATACCTTTCCTGTGAGTTTCTGCATGACAGTATTTATCCAGATCCACAATTTCCCTAACTTTAACAGAGACTAAATTGTTTCAATAGGCCACACCACACTCACTGGAAAAGTATTTTAAAAGGAGCGTTTGTATCGAGCAAACGCCTGTTGATCAGATAATTACACTCTTGACACTTAACATCAGACAGCACTCAACTGGGAGACTCCACGCGGTGGGAGAGGGAAATCTTAACACACCACACACCAACACCTTTCATGATTACTGATTCCACTTAAAGCGGTGGGATGTCAGATCACATAATGCCTCTGCTGGGCACCGACTTGGCGAAAGGCAGGTTCTGTCAAGTAAGAAACATGGACCCGAACAGAGATTTTGTCAGGCTCATGGCTGCCAGTATTGGCATGAGACCATACCGCGCTAGGATGTGCCCAGCGACAGACTTGCTAACAGAGTACTTCTCGCCCACTCCAACGAATTGTTAATGCAATATGTGTTGCCCTCCTCGAGCAGAATAGGATTGTAGTTGTGAATCCACCCGATACATGTTAAGTGTAAAGTACTTGGTGATCAAAATGTTGATGAATATTAGCAACAAAAAAAATGAAATAGTGAAAAGCTGTATGATTCAGTGATTAATAAAAAATGCCATTCCAGGTTCAGTTTTACTTTAAAACCATTGGATCATACTTTCCCCATGACCTACCTAAAGTAAATGTATTAATTTCCAGAATAACCCTCCTTGGCTAAACTTGAAAGAACAAAAAAGCATGATAAAACACATAGGTGTGAGACTGTTGACTGTCCGTGAAAAGAGACTGCTGTAAAAGTCAAAACAGATCAGAATTTTGATTCAGGACACACAGCTGAAAAGACTTGACAGGTTCCCATTTAGTGGGAGCTTTTTCTTCCAATACATTATTTAAACCAGTGGGCACAGGAAAAGTGCTTCAAAAGAAGTCTCTCAAGCAGAAATTCGCATGGGTGGTAAAATAAAAAAAAAAGGCAACAATTATAAGAAAATAATCGTGGGGGGGGGGGGGGGGGTTAAGGGTGAGGTCAGGTTCCAAATCAAAGCTTAGTTACAGCCTGTAGAGTCAAAATAAGCATTCTTTACCCTTCTATAATGTAAATTCAACAATATGTGAAAATAAAGGAAGAGAAACACCCTGCTGATCTTGTGGGAAGAAAGTGGGCAGGGAATCCACCATGCTGACAGATCATTAGAAGGCATGACACTGCTCTTCCCAAATGTGCTTCAGGGGGGAGGACTCCCATCCATATGTGACAATGCAGTGGGCGCATTCCCATAATACTCCTCTTTCCCCTCACCACAGCGACACACCCTACATACTTAAAGGCATGTATTGATGCACTCACGGGGAGGAGAGAATCCAAAACGTTTGTCGGCACACGCAGAGAGATCTAAGAGACTTACCAAAATATCTAGCAAGCCTGTCCGCAAACACAAACTGGGAAAACATAGCGAAACCACAAATATGAGCTGTATCCAGTTTGCTCCACGTTGCACACTCGCTCACAACAGACAGCTTTAAAAGAATCCCAGCTGTTTCATGTGAATGACGCGCCCCTATATCTACAAGGAGCTCTATCATCTTGTATACGCTAAATAATCATCTCCGGGAGACAAAAGGAATGAGATGAGCATATGGATACAGAATGGTTTAGGATTGGGACCATGGCTTTAGGTATACGTTGACAGAGCCAGATACACACGTGGGACCCATAGGGGGAAATCTGTGCCGTACCGATATGCGTTGAGATGTTTTCAATCCGTACATTCCTCCAGATGCCTCAGATTAAGGCTCGCTCTGCTGGAAACTCATGAATCAATCATTCGGAGATGAAAAAGATACAAGCATCCAGTGTCAGCTGAGAGAGAAAAGAAACAAGGGAATGTGTGCTAGAAGATAAGAAGAGGTGTGGCCTTATACAGGGTCAAAGGAGGGCTGCTCATTTAAAGATGTGATGGCCGGGGGACACTAAAAAGCACCCAATTGAATCAAGGAGGCATATGAATCTTGTGTCCCCACAGTAACTTCATTTGGAGGCTAATTGAATAAGTGCACTAGCTGTAGAGACATTGCTTAAAATATAGCAAAGAAAGGGCCATTTTGGACTGGATTAAAATCCGGCTCTGCCGATATTGTTTCACTATAATTAGCTTCAGAAGGGTTTTTTCAAATGGGCTCACTACGGTCTGTCTGGACTCCTGAATTCCAATCCGATGTTCCCATGACTACAAAACAAAAAGGCATTTGGCAAAAACAAGTATTCCAGAGCAAATACACGTGCACGTCTCTATTAGACACAGATCCTGTGGAGATTAGCACGATGGGTGTACTAAATGACACATGCATTTATGTCATTCTTATGTCATGTCACTTCTTCTGCACCGAACAGCCTTTCCACATACCTGAATAGACGTGTATGAAAATACATGCAAGTAAACACTGGCACACACACACACACACTCATTCACTCAAACAAACACAGCCATGTTTGTTTTTTTAAATTCCCTAACCCTGAACAGAACACTTCTCTCAATCCTAACCTTTACCTCAACTACTTAAATAATTTAGCCTTAAAACCTCACATTAACCCTAAACCTGATCTAGAATGCCTAAAGCTAATGGTAATCGCTATTTTAACATTATCCTCAATAGTAAGTTTTATCAAGCTCCAAATGTAACCACTAAGCCAAAAATGTAATTTTCCCTAATAGTGACTGGCTAATAAAGACCATCAGGATCAATTAGTCAGGTGTTAATATCTTTGTGGTGACATAGTGCCCCTGTTTGTGTTTTTATTTTAATTGAACAGCCAACTGATATTTATATTTACAACATTTGGATGCTAGCTTTATGGTCATGTATAATCACGATGATAAGCGGTCTGGCCATCCCTCGGAGCTTGGCTCATCTCTTGGTTCCTTCCTGCATTTCTGAGGGTTTTCCTAGCCACAGTGCTTCAAAATCTGAATTGTTTGCTCTTTGGGAATTCCGGCTGGCTATCTGTGGTATTTACAAAACATTTTGCTGACAATGGCTGATGTAAAAAGGGCTTCAAGAAACACATTTGATTGATTGATTGAACAAACATGCACACATTGCAGGCTCCATTTTTTATATTTGCCACCTTCATTGACTATCACAGCTGTGGTTAAATGGTTGTGTGCTTTTCTCTGATTGCATTGGGAACCACCTGGAGACTTGTCACTGTAACACTGTTTCTTCAATTAGTTCAGCAAGCCAACTTGGCCGCAGGTGCTGTTCCTATTGATTCCTTTATGCATGCGGAGTAATAGGACAAATAATGATAAAACGCTGAGCAGCACAGAGAATAAAGAATGCATTTAAAAGTGATTAGTATTTTGAAGACTCATTGTTCCATAGTATGTGGGGACAAAACGGCATCATGAATACTTTGGACTAGATCAATACGGGAGGCTGATGATGATGCCGACAATTGTATCCAGCCGCAGGGGGTCTCTGTGGACTGCCTGAGAATTGATGACAAGGTGCCTACAGTGGTCCAATGGAAGCCGTATCCTGAAGGACACGGAGGACAGATCATGCTACAACATTCATAATAACTTGTTGCTTTACAGACTTCCCCCATGTTATTTAATCAAAACACCAGTGTCTTCTTTCTCCCAGACCATCAGAATCCCTCTTAAATCCTTTTATAACCATTGCCTTTTTCCTCTTAGAGAGCTTTTCATTCCTTCAGAGAGAGACATGTTTAATCTCTAAGCTGTGTACTGCAAAAACACTCAAGGCAAGATGTATACTACAGTTCAAAAGTTTGGGGTCATTTAGAAATGTCCTTGTTTTCCATGAAAACATAAATGAAAATAGCTTGAATACAAAATAGTCAAATTAATTGGAAATGTAGTTATTGACAAAGATTAGAAATAATTACTTTTAATTTACGTCATAATTGTGTCCTTTAAATCTAGAGCCCCATGAAATCTATTTGACTATTTATTTCCGTTTAAATCTTTCGAAATTCTGTGTTCCATTATTAACACAATTTTATCATCAGAAAGAGTTTCTAATAATGTGAAGGAATAAAAAGTCAACAGTTTCATAAGCTATAACAGTACTTTTGCAATGATGCAACAGCAACAACCGCACTTTTTTCTATTCAGACAAGTTATATCAATTTTAAGTTTTAACACAAAGCATGAAGCATCTGTTTCTCAAACTAGACAATATCAATTATTTGTCCTCTTGCAAAGTTGTGCATCGGGGGGCCTCCCACTCCTCTTCATATTCTGGTTAGCACCATATAGGGCGCTTCTGTATAGGGAATAGAACACAATGTGGTTCGAGATCTTTCATTTTTGGCATATTTTCCCATGAAATAGCTTCTCAGAACAAGAACAGACTGATGAGTTTAAGAAGAAAGGTCTTTGTTTCTGGCCATTTTGGGCCTGTAATCAAACCCACAAATGCTAGTCTACTACTAATCAAAAAAAGGCCAGTTTAATTGCTTCTTTAATCAGCAGAACTGTTTTCAGCGGTTCTAATATAATTGCAAACAGGTTTTCTAATGACCAATTCAATTTTCAAAATGACAAACATAGATTATCATACACAACGTGCCACTGAAACACAGGACTGATGGGCCACTGTACACATTAGATATTCCATTTCACAATCTGAAATGTCCAGCTACAATAATAATTTACAACATTAACCATGTCTACACAGTTTTTTTCTGATTAATTTAATGTCATCTTAATGGACAAAAAATAAGATTTTCTTCTGAAAAGAAGGATATCTCTAAGTGACTCCAAATGGTACGTTAAACTGGGAGACATTTGAACAGCTTTTCTGAGAAGATGGAAAAAACCATTTAGCAATCAATTCATTTGATACTATTCTGTAATGAACACAAATACAGGTGGAGTCACTTTTAAATAATGTCCCTGTACTTTTGGGTTTGTCAGTGTCTATGGGGCATTAGGGTCCACTGCATCTGGCTTCATTTGAATGCTTCTTGTCTCACACTTGGATCTTGTCATACTGGTTAATTAATCGGGATCATAAAGAGTAAGCCAACTGTGAACACAATGCAAAGGGTTATGGTCCATTCAAAATGATTACTGCATTTAAAGACATACCTACTCATTCACGCACATCAAACTTTTAATTCCTTTCATTTCCTTGTTTTGAAGTTCCAATTCCTTGACTGGGTCGAATCCCCACAGAAATTTACAGGTTGGCCTTTGGTCTTTTCGCTCTATGATGACGCTTTACTCTGTCACACATGCATGTCAAACTGCAGTATGAGTAAGCAACCATCCGGGCAACTCTACAGCTACAGCAGTTTGCTGTGTTAAATGTTGTCATAAGCAAATTATACACTGACTGAAATTCTTCTCTCTTATATTGTCCTTGCAGAAGTTTTGAGTTTTCTCCCCCCACCCACTCCACATCATCAGAGCCACAGACGCTCACCGCACATATTCATCACTGTACTGGAGATAATTAGCTGTGAAAACAAAGAGGCCAAGAGATGACAAACGAGCAGGCAAAATGGAATTCATTTTATAGCTTGTTTATAACCTCTGCACGTTGTAACGACTAGAATAAATGGATACATCCGAACTGAGGTTGCACGATAAACACAGATATTGGGAGGACGGTTCTGCATGATTAGTGAATGACACAGATCCTGGTAGCATTATTGTTTTGTTCTGCCGCTTGTTTCAGTTAAAAACAACTAAAAGCGCCAACGTGTTAGTTCAGGAAAGGTCATATTTTACTCTTAAAAATTGCAACAAAACAAAATGTTTGAGCTCAAACAGGTAGATGTAAGAGGACATATTTATGACAAATAATTGTAGGCAGAAAGCAAGGTCTTTGAGATCTACTTCAAAGGAAAGATAGAGGAATGAGCCCTAGCATCAATCAGTCGTGCTTTATAGCAGAGAAGCCTGGCAAATCCCCCCATGCTTATATTTAACAAGTGATCCGAGATTCTGAATTCACCCCAGAAGACTTTCTAATCAATGCTTTTTCCAATATATTTCAAGCAGCCATTGCAGGGCACGGATGCCATATTTAAGCATTGCTGAGACGTAAACATCAGGGGGTTCAATGCAACTCACAGGCTGACAGTTGTGCCAATGGCATATTTGTGAGGCAGTGCTATTTGTCAAGTCCCTGCCTCTCCAAAGCAAAGACCATTAACTGAAGTGATGAACAACAATGTATTGCCTATCTACAGGACCGTGGACAGCTCAATATTGATTTGTTAAGTAATATAGGCTACTCCAAAAAGTATTATTTTTCACCAACAGCATAGGCTAAACAGTACCCAAAGCTTATCAAAAGTTTGTTACCCTTTGTCTATTCATTCAAAGAAGACACAGACGGTCAATTTGGGAAGAATACATTTAAATAATACAAATGATCCATACATCCAACAGTGAGTGCAGCCGTGTACAATCTTAAAGAGAAACAGGCACAATTCAGTTGTGATTCAAAATGATGGCGTTCCTAAGCACAGCTAACAAAAGTATAATGGCATAATTGCCCACACTTCCATTAGGAACTTATTCACCCACATAATTAATAAGCAGTGTTATGAACTCATGGTTGTTCTTAGGTGACTATTGTTCTGACAATTTATATGATGGATATCAGGTTGTATTTGCTCCATTCTGTAACTAGGGTTATCAAGTCAAATGATTCACACATCGATTACTTTACAACACAAACGCTGTCATATTTACAGCATTTTGACAGTATCTGTATATATATGAAACAAATGAAACGACCAATGCAGATTTTTCTTTCCCTTCCAAAAATGTGTGTGTGTTTCCTTGATTTACTATACATGACACACAGAAATCCCTACAAAGTTCGTAAAACAAGGACTTTGACCTTGTGGTTAGAATAATAACGGTGTGTTATAATGGTATGGGATACCATCGTGAGGCTGATAAACTACTACACTCTCTCCTCATCAAAAGGTCTGGACGTGGGACTGTAAGAGGATGCTTCCATAACCTTTCGCTATTCCCAGACCACACGAATCAAGACCAGAATAGATGTTAGCGGATTCATGCAACACTCTCTGTATATCATATTTTCACAAATGTCCACATAAGTGAGCCAGTTCGAAGAGCTTTGTGCAATTAGCCTAGGTCCAAGGACACTATGAGAATAGGACTCAAGGACCAAAAAGACCAACATCAGTGCTCACTCTGAATAATACCAGCAGTTCAGCAGAATGCCCAGTTTATATATACCTAGACAGCGATTGGAATATCAGAAGCTAAGAGGCAGAGATTAAGCACTTTATTCTTCTTTTGTTCATCTCTTTTCTGAGGCCTGTCAAGCATAATCAGCCAAAGTTTTATTACTGCTCTAACAACAATTGCCAGAAGTTCCTTCTCATACTGTGCTGTGGCAAGGATATTGTACAACTTGAAAAGCACAAGTCTTTGCCATTTTCCCTTTGCTATATGGACATGTTAATGTGCATAATTAACTAATCAGCTTATGCCGGCTGGAACACTTGGCAGCAAACAGTGACAGCTTCCAGTTTCCGGCGTGGAAACATCTTGAGGCTCCTTGCGCGTAATCTCATCTCCCACTAGGCGTGAATAGATTAAGCGAAAATATACCAGAGCGAGTTAGAATGTTAAATATTGTTTTGTTAAAAAGAAAAATACTTCTCATGTCACCTGAGTTGTTTATTTAATGACGAGCAAAGGTTGGGGTCACACTGTCAGGTCAGGATTTATTTTGAAACAAAGAATTGCCTGCCCCAATCATTATTATATACAACCGGGGCTGACCAGCAGTCAGATTTATAATTACCAGCAACCCTGAAACTAATCGCCTGTTGGTTTTGGCTACGCCTGCTAAATGAACAACTTCCCCACAGCGTGGATCACTTGGCACTGGACACACAGCAGCACTCGACTCACTTTGGTTGGTCAGAAAGTTAAAGCCCAGAGTGCCCGGGTCTGACGACTTCCCAGATCTACATAAACATTGTGTATTTTTGTTATCAAATACAGAATTTTTACTTTCTTACAAACCAGAAATACAACATCAGTTTCTTGGTAGTAAAAATGGTAGTAAGAACAACAAATAATGGAATCCGCTATCCGTGTATTGCCACAGTCTCGGAGAGCGTAAAGGTGCATGTTTCACATCAATTGAAAGCTTATGGCAGGCCATGGAAAATTGTGCAAATATAGCTAGAAAGCACTAAAACACTTACATCTTCATCAAAAACAAACAGTCACATCGCTGCCATTAACATGGCTGTAATACTTTAGATTGTGTTCTCCAGGATGAGAAAGAACTATGCACAAACGTTTTAAAGTTTGTCATGTATTGTCCAATGTTCACAAATTCTCAAGACAAATACGCTACAGTACTTCACACAAAGGAAGCCACCCATGAAACTCTGCCTGTACATACCTGATCACAGTACATTGTACAGGATTAAAGGGTGTAAATTGAGGGTTAAGGGGGAGGTAAATTGCCAGATGGCCAATAAATGGTGCTTGTTCACAAATCATCATAGATATATAGGTGCACTAGGCAGGTAGTGGTTCAATTAGACACGGTAAATACAGGATGCAGAAGGTTTGAACAACAGCAGAAACTGCTAATAGTTTTGGTCCAGTTTCAGGACTCAACTCCCAGTCTAATGTACTAGATAGAACGGGAAGGGAATCTAGGGGCGGTGTGTCTGGGACTAGAGCTCAGACTACATCAAGTTTCTAACATACATCCAAGAAATATATGAGGAATACAAAAACCTTTTTGCGTAATATTCTTTGAGTGCTTAGCTAAGGAAAGACTTAGACTATTTCCCAATGTCTCTTGGGTTTTTATCATGGATGGCTGAGTTGTCGTAAATGTTTTCACAAACAGATAAACAAAGATATGTTTATTGTACAATGCCCTTCAAACCACATTATCTCTTTTTTTTGGTTATGTACTGTTCTAAACTATGAATGCTCTGTTGTAAACATATGTTCGAAGGGAGTATTTGTTGGGCCGTATTTAATACTATTTCAAATTAACCTTTGAACTGGGTTTATTGTGGGGTAATTATGCATTTTGAAGGGCTTATTAGTTGTAGACACACAGACAGACGCAGACACACACATGCACAAACAGACCCACTATTTCTTTACTCAGTGAATAATACAGATTATTGCAAATCCTCTAATGTTGATGTGGTCTGCTGTGACTGTGTTCATATGGTTGTGTCTTATCCCATCAGTCCACTGACTTTCTGGCAAACATGCTGCACAGTCTCGTCTGTTGATGGCCATGGCTATCTTTTAGATATACTCTTTATCCTCCGGTCTTTACATAGAGACAGGATAAATAACAGCCTGGCACCCAAAATCTATCCTTACCCTTCTCCCGTCTCTGACAACTCCGCTGCATTGAGTACAATACAATACCTTTGTGTTACTTTCAGAAAAAGTTTCCCCACCAGGCATGGCGTTTCATGGTCTGATTTGTTCATGTTTTGTCATTTACTGTATTTTCTCAGCGAGCAGACAAAGAAAATTGAAGAGGTGTCAAGACAGCTGTATATTTGCCAAATATCACAATATGAATTCAGTTACATAATTAGCTAGGTTTGCAGGCATGGGTCCTGCTCTTTATGCTGTATAAGTACTGAGAACATCTTTATTTAAATGTCCATGACACATTAATGAGAGATGAAGTGTCCTACCATTAATTATATTAAATTGCCACTCCAGTTTCCTGTTCACATAATTTAACCACTGGTTTTCATGACAATAGAGACATCTCAAGCAAGGTGCTAGCTAAGTCTTGAAATAGCACCGGTGGGATGTGAGACATTTCCTTCATTGTTATCCATTGTGTCACAGAGAATGGGGAAAGCTGATTACATAATGAACCATTTACTGAATGCTTTCTACCCTGACATTTTGCAATTGTGTAAATTTTTTTTATTGTGTGCTTTAATGATAATATTTGTTAGAAATAGGTTAAATCAAGGCAAAAAAAATCTAAATCAATGCAACGAGGTCTTATGTCGTGGTACCTTCACTAATAGACACTGTGAGTCAACAGAAAAGTGGTTGTCAAAAAGTGGTTGTCAAAAAATCTATATCATTACTTATATATTACATAAGCTGAATAAAATCTAAAAGTATTTAAATATAAAAAGCTTTGCATTTGATCTGTTGAATTTTCGAAAGGAGTATTGTTTTTGGTGATACATGTTAGAACAAGAGATAAGGAACAGGAATGTGAAAAAACGTGTGAAAAATGTCATGTCAGAAGTGATATCTATCTATCCTCCTATATCTCTTTATGTCCTGCAGGTTTGAGAATAATGACGAGTTCAACACTATAGTGAGCCAGTCCTACAGCCTAGATGATGCTGTGCTATCAAGAGGAATTTGATGGTAAAGCTGACAATTCAATCCTGTAACAGGAAACTGCTTTTCCTGAACAGTTGCCACAAAGTAGCACCTGATTCTCTAAAATGTATTTGTATCTTGTAGAGTTATTAAGATAACCCTTCACTGGAATAAAGGGGCCTAGCCCAAACCTAGAAAAAAAGCCCAGACCATAACCCCTCCACCACCAAACTGCAGTAGGCAAAATGCATTCTGGTAGGTAGTGTTCTCCTGGCAACCGCCAGCCCCGGATTCATCCATCAGACTGTCAGATTGTAAAGCATGATTCATCACTCCAGAGAACACATTTCCACTGCTCCCAAGTCCAGCGGTGGAAGGCTTCACACCACTTCGGCCAACGCTAGGCATTGTGCCATGAAACTAATTTGTGAAGCTCTCAAACTGACTTGTAGCAGAAATGGCATCCTATGTCAGTGCCACGTTGAGCACTTCAGTATGACCCATTTGACTAAAGTCCGACAAAACATACAGCTAGACATTAACTAACAGTTAAGTGATACTACTTCAGAAAGAGCTATACATAATATAACTTAAGTCATTTAGGCTAAAGAAACACTACATAATCAAAACCATATTTCACCAATGTACAGCAGAGTATATTTTATCGTTTACAATTGCTTTTTGTTTGTTTCACTGGGTCCCTGAGCCTTTCTCATAAACTATGCATTTGCATGTTCTGTTGTTCCCTCTGGAGATAAAATAAAATGTTTGCGGTATGGCTAGTGTATGCGGTCACTTACCAATTGGCATTTTTTTGGGTGAGTGACTAAGTAACGAGTGAATCAGACTGAAGTGGTAAAACAAATATACCACATTCATGGTATAACCCCAGTTCCAAAAACGTAACACGGCATAAAATGTCAATAGAAACAGAATGCAATAATGTGCAAATCCTTTTAACCCTATATTCAATAGAAAATAATACAAAGACAACATACAAAATGAAGAAACTGGGACTTTTCTTTAGAAAATATATCCCCACTTTGAATTTGATGGCAACACGTTTCAACAAAAAAAACTAAACTTGGTGGAATATAACACAATTAATTCAATCAATTGGGAACCGGTCCATATTATGACCAGGTATAAGAAGATCATTTCAGAGAGGATGGGTCAGTCAGAAGTGAGGATGGGGAAGGGTTACTACACAAATAGTGCAAACAAATGTAAGAATAATGTTTCTCAGTGCAAAATTGCAAGTAGTTTGGGGGATCTCATTGTCTAAGATACGCATTTTTTGCTTACAAGAAATCCTTGTAAACAAAAACCAACATTGGAGGGCTGTGATATTTGGGCCCTCAGACAGAACTGCATTAAAAAGGATTTTGTAGTGCCAAGAATTAACCATTAAAACAAGGTCCAAAACAGCCACAGTTCAGCAGCCAGCATCCGTGATGGTATGGGGGTGCATTAGTGCACATGGCATGGGTGAATTGCACATAGGTTTGCATAGTTTAATCCTAAACTATATATACAGGTTTTGGAGCAACATATGCTGCCATTCAGATGACATCATCTTCGGAGAAGGCTTATTTAAACAAGACCATGCCAACCCACATTCGGCATGCATTACCACAGCATGACCCTGCCGTAAAATTATCTGGCTGCAGACCTGTAACCCATTGAAAACAGTTGACATATTATAAAACAAAAAATATGACATAGGAGACCCTGTGCAACTGTTGAGCAGCTGAAATCCCTAACCAAGAAACAATGGAAGTACATTTCACTTTCAAAACTTCAGCAATTGGTCACCTTAGTTGCTGAACTCTTAATTGTTAAAAGAAGAGGCGATGCAACAAATGGCATTCAGGTACTAAATGTAAGTAACAGGAACATGATTGACATTTTTTAAAACTACTTTGATTGCGTCTCATACATTAAAGTATTATACCAGTACATTTTATTAAATGTACTCCCCAAATAAATGACATTACTTTGACTTTCTAATCTCTTAGACCTTTGCACTTTTGTAGTTTGTTTTTGGCACTTGCTTCTGAAAACCATAGCTAGCAGGCTGCTATATTCACTGTTGTAATCAAATCCTACATTAATACTAGCCCTGTAAGTTATTTTAAAGACATTATTAGAGACCTGGAAGGACTTACCATGTTCAGAGGATGTGCTTTTTAGTATGTTGGATACACTTCTTTACCGGAAATCTCTCAGCTCCTTTTTAAAGTATATGTCATGAAAAACTTCAAGCTGACTAAAAAGCTGACTCTAAAATATGAGCACTATATTTTAAAATACATTATTGCAGACGTCATTCATATTAATTCTCTATTTGTCTTAGTTAGACAAAAACATTGAGTCACTGTGGTCTTGGAGTGAGAAATAAAAACAGAATGCGATGATGTGAAATGTTTGACGGCTTAATATCCCTTTCAATTGAGTACCAAACTGCTTTTACAGTATGAATGACATACACAGTTTTAGATAAGTGCAAACATGCAATGGGGTGACAAAAGAAATAAAAGGCTTTTTTGTTGATTGATTACACCATAAAACATCAAACTGAAATAGAAAAGGGACCGTAAAAGGAAAACACAAGTATACCTTGATATTTTATTATCTTCTACGGGCTCATTTGCATATAATAATACTAATAATTCTAAAGATGGTCCTGATTTCAAAGCTTTCCCTTACAAATAGGCATTTCTTTAGCAGAATCTAAAATAATTTTCCAATGCACAACACATGGACAAAAAAGGGCTTCAGATCAGTAGTATCAGAAGAAGAACAACATACAGACCCAAGTAGAAAATGCAGGGTCCTTCACAAGGAAACAGACAACTTATACAGTAAACAAAGCAGTCAGGAGTAGAAGGAGTGAAGCTTGGAAAACAATTTTAAATCCATCATTTGAATACAAACTTGGAGACTTGGAAACCAACTGCAGGGCTTTCACACTAAATTGGTTTAGAACGGTTAACCACATTCTGGTTCATTTACCTTCTTAAACTATTTTTGACTATATACAGACAATATACTGCAGTTGGCTCAAAAAGGATTGTCTTCTTCGGATACCATTTGCGTGTGTCTCAAAAATATGAGTTAAAGTGTCCGACAGGCGAAATGAACAGAGATAACAGAGGTATTGCAGAGGAAAGCCTACCAGACTTGTTGCCGGCTCATTCGATTCGCTCAAAATCTCAACTTCGATGATGTCCAAGAGGAAAGTGAGGACATTATGGTGTTGAAGAAAAAACAATGGTGTGCAAGTTTATACAAGCTGATGTTCAGGAATGAATCCATGAATCCAGGAATACAATCCATTTCTGATCTGAATGGCAATGCTTATTATATCAATAAATATCGACTCACATCTTGTGTTACTGTATACTTCTATCATATGACTGGTACTCATTTGCTTATACTTTATACTGTCATCTGACTGGTACTCATTTTCTCACTGCTCTAATTTTTCTGAGGCTGCCTAAAAACTGACGGCCACCCTTCCTCTTGTTCATGATGACACTGTGAATAAAATCTGACTAATAACACTGCTTGTACTTTAATCAAACAAACACTAATAATGCGATTCATCATAAGCAAGAACAGCTATACACTTTACAAATACAGTATGCAATCAATGAAAATGACTACTGTCTGCATAAATTACCCATGCAGCGCTCCCATGAAAAGTAATACCACTGAAGACAAAGCTTGAAGAATGTATTGTTCATCAAATTAGATAAGTAATAATAAAAAAAGAAATCTCTCAGTAACCTATTTATATATATAATATAATGATATATAAATTATATAATTAAGTACCCAACTGTTTATACAGTATGAAATACACATGGGAACAAAAGAAATACTAAGGGAACATTTTTATTACAAATCGGTTCTCGATCAACAAAATATATCGAAAAGTCAAGGTCCAACTCATATTGTGACTCCTTACTGTGTATGGCCCCCACGTGTCCTGAAGGATCTCCTCCCAGACCTGGATCAGGGCATCAGTGAGCTCCTGAAACGTCTGTAGCGCTACTTGTTGTAGCACCACCGATACAACGTCCCAGAGGTTCTCAACTGGATTCAGGTCCGGGGAATGAGAGGGCCAGTCAATCGCATCAATACCTCGTCATCCATATACTGCCCACACACTGGCCACATATGGCCGGGCTTTGTCCGGCACCAGGAGTAACCCAGGGCCCACTGCACTGGAGAAAGGTCTGACGATGGATCTAAGGATGTCACCCCGGTACCTTACAGCAGTCAGGGTACCATTGGCTAGCACATTAGGGTTTGTGCAACCCTGCAAGGATCAGTCTGTCCAGACCATCACTGACACTCCGCCAAACCGATCATGCTGGATGATGTTGTGGGCAGCATAACTTATGAAAAGGCATCTCCAGACTCTCTCACATATGCTCAGCGTGAACCTGCGCTCATCTGTGAAAAGAACGAGGCGAAAATGGTGGACCGGCCAAATCTGTAGGATTTAACAACATAAAGACAAAATAAAGTGATACCCTTGTGTCATTTGATCTTTTACAGAACAATTATATGGCATCATCTATATTCTTAAGTATCTGTGCATTGATTTGAATGCTGAACCTGAATTCATTGCTTTCTACTTTATTCCCTAAAAACATATTTTTCCAATGCACTCCATATTTATTTTCAAAATATGAACATAAAATATCTTCAGTTTGGTAAAGGCATGTCAGACAGGCCCAATTATGCCATGGAGGTTCCTTCACAGTAAAACCAAAACTGAAATGGTAAACCAGGCTGGCAGGAGTGGAAGGAGGGAGCTTAGAAACAAATAATAAAGCCATCATTTGAATAGAAACTTGGAGACCAACTACGGGGCTTTCACGCTAAAAGGGTTTAGAATGTTTTTCTCGACTCTGGTTCATTTACCTATTTCTTTCTTTCTTTTTGGACTGGTGTGAACCCTCTCTACACACTCGGAAGGGCACTTACAGTAACAACACACCATGGTTGGCTCAAAAGAGGTTGTTTTTCTCTGATTCTATTTGCATTTATCTTAACATTATGAGTGAAATAAGATTAACAGGGAAAAGTCTTAGATGATTCTTAGATGACTCTCACAGTCAGGTATTGCAGAGTCTTGCAGACTTTCTGCGGGCGGATCTATTTTTAGAGAAGTTATTGGTGGATTTGCAGAAACAACCTAAAAAGCAAATAGGTAAGATCTCTGTGTCTCAAATTCCAATCCAAGAGGAAAGCAGGGACGTCATTATGTTTAAACAGAGACACTAGTTTGCAATGGTTTTGTGAGAGCTGATCATTAATAACCAATGACTCCAGACTTGTCACAAAGATAAATTGTTCACAGTCTTGATCTGTTGAGCTAAGTCATAAAAAATATATCAACAGACTCAACATTATCTCAAAGCAACTCCCCATGTCATAACAGCAATATTGTTATTGTTCTCATGATAATAGTTCTAAGAAACCAAACATCAACAACTCTAATGTCTGCTCAGGGACTACACCCTTTTGTAGTCATGTTTCTGGACAACGCTATGGTTTTCTTTGGGGTAATGAATCCAAAAACGTAAGTACTTATGCATGTCGTGTTGTAGGACACTGCACATTCTAATGGAATGTGTTAAGCCTGCTGTCTCACAAAACTGCTACAGCAGTAGGATATGGTTTCTTAGAACACAAACTGTCGCACACAACTGCTACGATAGTAGGATTTGGTTTCTTAGAACACAAAACATTGCACAAAACTGCTACAGTAGTAGGATCTTTAAACCTGATCATAGACATGGACATTGTGAGGGCCAATGTACTTATTAGAGGTCCATTCACCAGGTTAATGTGTTCACAAGCAAACCACAGAGAACCTTCAGGGGAAAGACTGAAACACTCTGTTTTTTATCACAACATCCGGAAACTGCTAGCAACTGTTGCGTCTGTATTTTACCACTGCCCAAGGAGGACTTCACCACTTTAATCCAGTCTACTCTGACTGCAGTAGGAAACCAAAATCTGTCGGAAAATATTGGTCATTTCAATGAGCACTTTCTCATTTAGAGCAGCTACCCGTCTTTAAAGGACTAGAAGACTTCACTTTTCAGGCCCATTAAAAGCAGGGTGGCTTTGACCCATCTGGATAAAAAAAAAAATACTGGAAAGGAATGTTGAGGTTAGTAGTTGGTTGAGGTTAGTATGTCTATAAAAACATTCTGTCCTGTACCAAAATGTTATTTGATCAATAAATCATGTGCAGTACAATGCTTTTTCTGTGCATTTCACAAATCTGAAATAATAAGAATGGGTGTCAATTTTACATGTATCTGTGGCAGAGATAAATGCATTACTGTGTACTGTTTCCACTGTGTGACGATAAGTGCGTGGCATTTATTGGCTGTTCAAATAGCATAAACATAGTAACTCTGGTGCTATTGGATATTTATGAAATGTCAATGAAGAAGTTAAATTGAAGTTAACTCAATGGCGTCCATGGCAAAATCCACTCACAAAAAAGTGAAAAACTGACATTATCACTTGTGTGTCAGATGACTTAAAGAATAAGTTTAAATAGGACAATGGTCGGCAGGACATAATCCAAAATGATGAGAACACATTTTTGAATAATCAGATACGTTAGGCTTTTTGTATTCAGGCTGAACTCAAAGAGGTGATAAGAACAATAGACTCACATGAAAACCATGAAGATGGAAAGAGAGAGAGAGCATGAGAATGTTGGCTAAACAGAGGCAGAACAGAGGCAGAACAAAGAGCTGGTAAGAAGATAAGGAAACAACAACAGGAGGTGCTGAGAGAAGAGCTGCCTGTGCTACACACTCCAGTGTCAATATGTCCATCCATACATCCTCACACAGAACTGAGGAAGACTGCTGAGAGAAGAGCTGCCTGTGCTACACACTCCAGTGTCAACATGTCCATCCATACATCCTCACACAGAACTGAGGAAGACTGCTGAGAGAAGAGCTGCCTATGCTACACACTCCAGTGTCAACATGTCCATCCATACATCTTCACACAGAACTGAGGAAGACTGCTGATAGGGCATCGTTGTGGGACCCAAAATGGGAGGAGCCTCCAGGCTACCCACCAGGTGATCATGATGATGAAGATGGGGATGATGAGCATGCAAATTATCGTCTCCGTATGGCCTCTGTGCAAGACCGTGGTGAAGAGTAGAGGATCAGGGCAAACCCCTTGGAGTGACTGTTGACATTCTGGCACAGCGAGACAGAGACATGAATCCACCTCATGGCTCATCTGTGATCAGAGTCATTCAAATGTCCAAGGACTCTTCTGACACTACCGCAGCGGAGAAAACAACCTGTAATTACTGTGGCCGCACAGGACACAAGGATGAAGGACATGACGAGAAGACAACAAACAAATCCTCCTGCCTTTGGCAGCATATGGAATAACCTGAGACATGAGTGTTTGATTAAAACTTTGCATCACTGCTCTAGAGATGAGAGAGCAGCAGTAACAAGTAGTAACAGATAAGTTTGTCTGCCCTGAGGACTTACTACTAAACTGAGAAACTACTAGCATCAATGACCACCATTTCTGACCCAGTGAGAAACCTCGACTATTAACAACAAGCATGGACACATATTTGTTTTAAATAATGTAATACAGTAGGTGCCCTTTCTGTAGTACTGTACAGGTCACACAAACACACAAGTAATAAAGCACTTTTAAATTGCAAGTCCAAGTGTGAGTGTTTCTTAGGGATAGCGATGTCGTCAACATTTTGCTAACTAGCTGCAAGACTAGTTAGCAAAATTATCATTTATGGTTATCATGCTTACAATAATGCTAAATAGCCCTCCTGAGACTGTACATGGCTAGATGCTAGGTAATGAAAATACCAATAAGGATATTCTGGGTTATCAAAAACATCCAATGCAGTGAATTGATATTAAGTACAATCAACTATTTGTGTCAAAAATACATATGTAAAAAAAAAAATCAACATTGCAGTGTCTGGCTTTTTGGTCTTATTACAGCGTGATCAAGGTTTCCTACATAAAAATGGAGAAGGGTGAGTTCACATGGAAACGTTTTATTAATCTTTCGCTGCTGCTGTCCTGCAGTTGTCTTGATTAATTGAAATACTTAATTTGTCATTAACTCTGATTAATTCCATGAATCTATAAATTTAAAAGCCATCTATTATTGTCATCGGGGAATCAATTATTCACATTGGTAACTGGTGCAGAGAGGACATTGAACCGCAAAGTGCATATACACTCATTAATCCGTAACAAACCATATAGATAAAAATATACTAAACCCTAACATGCAAGCACATCACCACATTCTCACATGGACACCGATACTTCCTGTCAATCCATGTCCATATTTGTTTTCCTTGCCGAAGGTTTAGTAAGTGTGGTGAGAGGCGGATATTGCCACGTACCCCTTCTCCATAGAGGAAGCCATTGATTTTACAGCTGCCTCCATTGTTTCGTCCTCCTGTAGGCACAGTGTGTAATATCTAACCGCATGTTTCCCCTCTATCCACAGCACATCAATTCAATTGAGCTTCATGGCCTGTCTGGGGCCGTTCCAACTGCCGGTCCTGTCTAACGCACAGCCTGGGTTCTTCCTTCTTAAAAGGCTTTGCTGTGATAAAAACATGTTTGACTGCAGGCTCAGCCAATCTAATTATGGCTAGACAATGGGGCGTTACTGTGGGGTGCTGTGTGGGTCTCCGCTACACACTCACACACCACCAGAGGTAGAAGAAGACAGATAGTCCGGGGGAACGACCCATCCCAGACACCAATGATATGCCGTTTATTTTCATCCACTGGAAAACCAATGATTGCTGTATTTTCTCTACATCAAGTCTATGGACCGGTGTTTTATCTAACCATGTGGCACCAGAACCTAGAAGTGTGTGTCACTTTGTCATAATAAGAGGAATGATTTACAACAAGACTTCTGCATTGCCAGGAAAGCATACCTAATAATTCTGGATGCAGTGCAGTTCGTTGGGGAAAAGCTTACTGCACTAGAATATTTTAACATCTAAAGTCAACATCGGAGACTGAAATAAACAGCATAAACACTTGCAAGCAATCAATCAAATATATTTCTAAAGCACTTTTTACATCAGCATTTGTCACAAACTGCCTTTATAAAACACCCGGCGTGAAAACAGTGTTGAAACAGTGGCTAGGAAAAACTGCCCAAAAGAGCCAAAATGTTGGAAGAAACATATAGAGGAACCAGGCTCTGAGAGGTGAACAATCCTCTTCTGGCTGTGCCGGGTGCACATTTGATTAGTAAAAGTTGTAATAATGAATAAACACGTGGGCTGACCAGACGGACCAGGACAGGGACAACCCAGGGGTCAGCAGAGTTGCAGCTGATATCATCAAGCATCGTCTGGATCGGCAACGCTATCAAGGGCTGTTTTGATTCAGGATCAAAACATTCAGATGTCAATTCACATTTGGCTAGATCAAAATGCATGTCAAGCACCTGGGTCTCTCATGGTCAGTTATGTCCTTTCCAAAATAGCACGTTATCCTCAGTAACTCACTATTAAACACTATTTGGTGAACACAGCACTCTCTAGTCCTTGGTAGGACAGCAAATATGTGTTTATTGAGGGATGTGTCTTTGCCAAATAACCAAGCTGGTATTGTCTGAGACTATTAGTTACATTAATGACCAGTAAAAGGATGATACAAAGCTGTCGTTTGACAACACAGGCCTGCAGCCAAAGATAACATAACAAAAGGGAAGAGACACCACAGTGAAAGAGTGGTGGGGTTTCTCTTTCGGGAGAATTTACGGAAAAGGTGGTTGAATCTGGGCTACTTTGGGCTACTGGGGGTTACAACGTTATGATGGGTACGTTTTTAGGCATACTCATCATAAGGTCCAATGTTTTGTTTATCTAGCTGTGATCCTTTAGGGGAAGTAGAGTTGACCTCCTACCTGCAGCCACTGGGACTGGTCACTGTGTCCAGACGTCCAGGCATTCACCTTGCCCTGTTTGTCCAGACGGGCCTTGCCAGGCTCCCAGGTGAACATGTCCATGTTAAGTGTCCTGAAGAGGCTGGATGCTGTTATTTGATAGTCCTGGATGTGACCAGACTTCATACCCATTGGCTCAGAGCAACCTGAGGAAACAAACTTGTTACTGGAAAAAGTCAAATAAAAAATGACAAAAACGCCAACATTCTTTCTAAAGTTTATAGATGACAAAACCTTTCTAGTTAGTTACAGATGGGAAAATGTGCCCTCATGCAACTCGTAGGCAAGTCTAAGAGGTAGAGGAGTACAGTTTCTGTGCGGTAATGCATAAGAGCAGACTCCGGTCTTGCCCCCCAATCCGGGAAAGGAACGCAGGAAAGGCCCTGAACTAAAAAGCGAGTACTCTTCCTAGAGATGCTGATTTTAAAAAGTAATCTCTTACCCAAAACTATATCCGCAAGCCGTTTGTGAGAACCGTCTAGTCATGCATGTTTCTGCTTGAGCCTCTAATTCCAGGACGTAAGTCAGGCCCACCTGAGAGCTCACAGCCGAGCAGCTCCATGCGCAGGGTGCAGTGTCTCCTGCAGACCTGAGGGTAGATGCGCACGTGTTGTGCCTCGATGGGAGGGGTGAAGGAGTTGGCGGATGGAGCGTTGTTTTCCACATTTCCACGGAATATCTGAAGAGGAAAATTGTGCGACAGAGAAGAGGTTAAACCGGGAAGGGCAATGTACTGTCTCAAGGATCTACTTGACGCTTCTGTTCAAGGTCGATGGGCAGAGAGAAATGGGAATTTGTTTTGCAACATTTTAGGTGTTAATCTGCAAGCACACCGATGTGTGGCTTTACGGTGCAGTCCCATAATGAGCCGATCCAGTGATTCAGAAGGACTATTTCGATGATGTGTGTGGGGAAATAGGGGTGGCAGACAGAGATTGGGGCAATATACACATATTTAGAGAGAGAGATAGAGAGTTTGGCGACTAAACATTACGAAAGTGCCTTGGCTTTCTCCACAACCATTGCTAGGCGATTATTCACACTTCTGGGTTGTGCTGTTTATTTGTGAAAGTTTTTAAAACTAGCAACAAATTGCTGCTCTGGTTTGCTCGTTCGCATCGTACAGTTACATCACCAACATAGAGATCAACGGCGCTAACGTGGCGGCTGTTCTGAAACATGGCCAAACTCTCTTTCTACGCGGCTCCGAGGGAGCCCATTCGGTGGCTGTTCCCCAAATAGTATGAAAATCAAATCTAAAAGTCGTAGAAGTGGAGGGGGTAAGTATCAGCAAGATGGGCCCGTTGTGAGTTGGCTAATTAAAAAGCCATCTCATCATGTCCTCCACTCTGCCCTTGAGTTCGTGTGCTCCCCAGTTGCTGTTTGTGTGTGAAGGCGTGTTTGTGTGTGTGTGTAAAACAAAGATAAAGAATGTGCGTGCGTGTGTTTGGGTGTGCGTCTCACCATGTCTTCATCGGTACCCTTGACTTTGTATGTCCTCCAGGTCTTGCCATCATCACTGAAAGCCACTTTGTAAGATTTGACGTACTCTGGGCTGCCGATGCGCTTTGCACCCTGGGTAATTAGACCTGTGACCCTCATCCTCCTCTGTAGGTTTATCTGTGGGGAAATTAGAAACAAAAACAGCAATCAAGTGTGTGAGCGTGACTGACTTTGCACGTCCGCCGCCTATGTGTGTGTTTCTGTGGGGATATACTTGTGAGTTCCATATTTCAAGGAATCACCTGTTGACAGTCACTAACACTACAAGTATGTTTGTGTGTGTGTGTGTGTCAGACATCTATCACCCGGCCTTGGCACTCATCAGATCAGTCAGTTATTTCTTTCAGGCTCCGCCATATTCCTCAGGACTCAGAGAGCCTGCAGTCTCCAGTCCACCTTCAAACACCACATACAGCCGGCCAGGGAATCATATACACTGTATCCTGTCAATGTCATGCCAAACTAATACACTTTAGACAGACAGACGTATTTGCAGCGACTTCAGATTGAACCCATTGTTTGGACGCACCGCAACAGTATGACCACAATTATAGAGAGAGACCAGCGAGAATGAGATGGGAGAATGTATGAGTTAATGTAAGGAGGAGCCTGTGTGTACATGACTGAATGTAATGATAGTTGTCCTCAGTACGTAGTTGTTCAGTCACTTAGCTCTACATGAAGACAGCTCACATGTAATAGAGAACAGCTTGTGAAAGGCTTAGCCACCACAACTAAGGACTGGCGCTGTGCTGAGACGACATACTCAGAGGAACGCGGTCGGACAAACACACAAACATACACAGAGACGAACACAAACACAGGAACGTGGGTGCTGACGCAGACATGTACACCGTGACATACACCCACCCACACACACACACACACACACACACCCACACACCCTGTTGGAGCTCCGCTATATTTCCACAACTGTCACAACATGGGTGAAAGCAATATCTGGCAACTGCTACCTGGCTGAAACCACACCTACCATCTGTGGGTGAAATGTAGGGGAAACACTAATTAACTGTATTTTCAAAAGGAGGAGATACTTCATACTGTGAAATGTGAATAAGGCCCCTGTTCGCCGTGACAACGGGAAGGAAACACTTCGGCAAGAAACGACACAAAAGGCACAACGTATCCCTTTACACTGAAATATGAGCGGGCACTCACAAGCTCCCGCTTCTACACTGGCGGACCACAGTGCAGTCAAAGTGCCACCGCAGTCTAGCCCACAATTAACTCACTCCTGTTTTTCTGATTGTCTGAAGGACGACGGCGGCATCTTTGGCTTTCCTCATTAGTCTACCGCAACTGAAAGGCGAGTGCCCAGGTAATTGGGAGGATCATCAGTCACTCCACCGAACACAGACGCCACCCTGCTTCCCGTCGCCATTACGCGTGAGCGAAACAGCATCGGGAACATCTGCCAGCATACCGCTCAGCAGTGTTTGTCAGTTTGAGGAAATTGATTCCGTGTGAGTCGACCGACATAAAAGGCCTGTGATTCCAAGTGCCGTACATCAAAATGACAGGTATCACACCGGGATCATTTTGCCAATCACAATCTCAATTTCGCAGTGACAGGAATACGAAACAAGGTCCACGTGGGCTGCGTGGACGCACAGGAGAGAGGGGGACGTCTGGAAAAATACAGCCTGGATGAGAAACTCTGTCATAAGCCCATGGCTGCTCTTCAAATGCTTCCCCTGTTCTGCTGTTTATTAGGAGCATGGAATCTCTCATCTGTAAATGTCTTCAAAGTCACCACACGATACAATACAATATACCATAATTATGTCCTGTAAATCAACTGGCCATCCTTTTTAAAGCATAACCAATAAATGTAAATTAGATCCACCCAAACCCATATTCTAACAATATACAGCAGGTACAAAATGCTTTGGCTTCAAAGTTACACAGTGGAAATTGAATTAGTGACTTTCTTTGGTCCTATTCAATGTCCAAAAAGATTCTTTAAGAATAATTAAACAGTACCTTCATAAGCAAATATAGCTCTGAGCTTTGTACATCTGGATTGAGTATTATTTGCGTACTATTTTTAAAAAGTAGGCTCTGTCAAGGCATATGATTTCACGGCTAAACAGCCATGTTTAAGCGATGACGTATGTTCTCGAGAAGCTTTAAATCTGTAACATGCACTGTTGTCTTCTCCTGACTAAGCCTCTCCAGTGTAGATGTAGACACGAGTGTTTATTGCTCTGCCTGAAAGGTGAATTCCTTCTCCAGAGTCTGGTGTAAAACAGGCTGAAATGTATGTTGTTGGATTTGAAGTTCCTAAGCATTTAGTACTTGGCCAAAGTGTATTCCTTTGGCATGTTTTTTTTTGCAGTAATGCTGAAGCGCATTGTTGACTATGAGTATCAAATCCAATGTTGGCAAGGTTAACAACCTGTTTAACTATCCCTGAGGAAGACCATTACATCTATTCGTTCCCAGGTCATCCCTGAAAATAATCACATTTATCTAAATCAATAGTCATATTTATCTACTTTAAAAATTGTATTTACATAATTTTTTACTTTTATTTAGTTATTTCTAAATAGGGTAAACTTTTGGACTGGCCGAAGCCTTTTGCGTAAGATGTTTGCTGCTTCCTGAGTAACATGTCAAACTGAAATGAGACAGTCCTACAGCTCAGTGCTGGAGTCCACATCCATCCATTCTCCACTTCCAAAGTAGAAATCTTCAGTTGTCTTGAAAAATCCAACTTGCTTTTATAATTGTTTGAACATTTTCAATTTGTTAAGGTAAAGATCTCCTAGACAAGCGTTTTATTTTTATTTCCCTAAGGGCTTTTATTTCCCTGAGGGCTTTTGACATGGCAGATGAGTTTCACCCTCTTAATGAAGGCTGTGTATTGGCACATCGGTTGAGACACACTGATCCATTCCCTCTTAATGCTGACACTTGCGCAGACATTTTACGCGGAATGTAATAATACCTGTCCACACGCTTCCCAGTCAGAAAGGAACATCTGCATACTGGGCACCTGTCAGAGTTAGAAATATGCTTCCATGCCAGGATGAGGCATGATGTCAGTCCAAAAGACAGACACCGCTTATCACTAAATTGCAGTTATTTGCTTAATAAACGCCTTGTCCTGAAATATAATGGCATTGGAACATTCCAAATAATCCTACCATCAATATGAGGCCAAACTTCTTAAAACCTACGGCGGTGAAAACAAAGACCTTTCTCCTCAACAAACTGTCCACCAATGGCAAAGTAATCTGAGAATCAAGACCATTCCTGCTGTGCTGCCGTTGGTTGGGTCAGCGACAAGGCTCAGAAAAGCCATGTTGTCATTGCTATGGTTGCTGCTTCGTAGAGTGCACCACCGGCCTGACAATGTGATGTGGCTCGCTTCATGCAAATCTCCAGCGAGCAGGCAGTCAGTGAGTTTGACGACCACCAGTGAGAATGTAGATGTTTTCAGCATCTTAAAGTCTCTTTTCTACTTGCTAGCTTTAAACCCTCTCTCTAGCTCAAACAATTTATGAGAAATGTATAATTGCTGTATTTGATTTCCCTATTATTTGTCCTACAGAGATATACTGTTTTAAAACATATTCCCAATGCAGCTATTCACATGAAAATCAGACCATACATTGGTATTAACTCAATAAAGCCACACAGCTAAAGAAATCACAACATTCCAATCTATCACAAAGTGAGGCGCAATAAAGGTAAATGCCACAGGGAAACACGCTAACTGAATTTATTTAATATTTGGTGGAGAAGAGTTTGTTTGCACTGTAATTCTAAGAATAGATCCCTGCAACAATGTTTCAGAGATCGTCGTGATCACTGGCCTAGCCACATTGCCTTGTGTTCCCTGTCGCGAACACAAGCGCCCACTACGGGGCCGGCACGCCCCCACGGCTGACAAATGAACAGCCCTCACCTGAGTCACCAAACCTGATAAAATGTTTACAGGTGGAGGATAAAAACAGAAAAGGAAAAGCAGTAAAAGTAAAAAGACAAGCATTGTAGCAATACACTAACAGATTTGATGGAATTCATCATTTAACTTTGGATTAGGGCTGTCAAAGTTAATGCGTGAACGCGGGTGATTCATTAAAAACACAGAGCCTAATGCTTGTGGGGTATTTTTTTTGGCCGTTAACGCATCTTAATTTTTTTTTGCCTCAGAGCCATCCATAGTTGGTGTTGAAAGCATTTATTGAAAGGGCGTTATCTGCCACAACAGATATCTGTTGTAGGTTATCTGACATTTTTAATGTGCCTGACAAACTGAAAGTTGTTATGGATTAGAAAAACGAAAGAAATCTATCCCTGGCATCCACACAGGCCCATCGGACTGGGCTCCTCGGTACGTCAGTGACCAAGTGTAGATCGCTCTTGGCATCTCAGACGACAAGCGCGCAGAAGAGGAACCGAGGATGGAGTGATGAAATCAAGTTATGCCCACAATAGAGTAAGAGGCTGTTACTGGCAACACAGTTCCATCCTAACAAGTTAACCTGCAATACAAACACTATCAGGGGTGGCACACAGCAACAGAGCCGGGCAGAAGCGAGAAAGAAAAGGGGGGGGGGGGGGCTGTGGAACGTTTCAAAGCAGAAAAGGTGGAGAGGGTGTAGAAAGCCAACGATCCAAAGACATCCTCTGAGCTAGTGAGAATACAGAGACACATGGGTGGAAAGAAGAGGTGGGAAAGACGGGAAAATAAAGGAGAGAAAAGGAGAAGCAGCCAACTGCATGAAGTGGATAAGAAAAATCTGAGATGAAACACCAAGGCGGTTTATTTGGCTTTAATGAAGCCACGTGGGATGATGGTAAGGATGCTGGGAGCGCTCTGGGTTTCAGGAGAGGTGCTGCTGGGTAATTGGGACGTGAGTAGAGAGGTGCAGGCTTCTCTCAGCGCGGTGGGGTTTTAGGCTTGTGGGCGATGTGTTGGTTGTATGAGCGTATCTATGTGTGTGTTTCTGATCTGAAATCAGTTTGAGGATTAGGGATGGCAGCCCTTGTATGGTGCTTGGTGTAACACCCGGGCTCTGTGCGTCAGTTTGTCCCTCATGGAGATCCGCAGCTCCCTCTCGTTACGTCCTACTCTGCCCCCATCCTCGTAACACTGAAGAGCAAATCAAACAGAGAGTGTCATACTTCGACTATGAACATAGTGCTTATGTACCGGAAATGTCAGCCGTACAGATGGGGTCCCATCCACATCAGAGATCTCAGCTATACATATGGGGTCACATCCACACCAGAGGTGTCAGCTATACATATGTGGTCACACTCACACCAAAAGATTCAACAATTCAGATGGGGTCACATCCACACCAGATATCTCAGCTATACATATGGGGTCACATCCACACCAGAGGTGTCAGCTATACATATGTGGTCACACTCACACCAAAAGATTCAACCATTCAGATGGGGTCACATCCACACCAGAGGTGTCAGCTATACATATGTGGTCACACTCACACCAAAAGATTCAACCATTCAGATGGGGTCACATCCACACCAGAGATCTCAGCTATACATATGGGGTCACATCCACAC